>JAQFZC010005747.1:0-13626 GCA_034695205.1 Dicyrtoma fusca
TTTTCAAAAACATGTAAATACCATAATTTGCACCTTTTCAAAAACATGTAAATACCATAATTTGCACCTTTTCAAAAGCATGTAAATACCATAATTTACACCTTTTCAAAAGCATGTAAATACCATAATTTGCACCTTTTCAAAAACATGTAAATACCATAATTTGCACCTTTTCAAAAACATGTAAATACCATTTTTGCACCTTTACAAAAACAAGCTTTCATTTTTTGCACCTTTTTAAAAACAAGCAAATTGCACTTTTTGCATCTTTTCAAAAACAAGTAACTACCATTTTTTGCACCTTTACAAAATAAGTTACCGGTAAATTTTGAAAATTTTTGAAAACAAAAATAGAAGCATCTTAACCATTAACTTTTTATAAGAACACACAAGTGATTTTTACTTCCACTTTTTAACCTTTAATTTGTTTTGGAAGCTCTTTACTTCCCTGTGAACGTTTTCGTGTTATATTTTATTCAGTTTGATGTATCCTTACAAGGTGTGTGACTTGAGTGACTTTGCACCTTGAACCCCAATACATCCTCTATCCGTTCCCCACAAAACATACCATCTTTGAAGCATGGTGGGAGTGCATTGGAGTGACAGCTAAAAATTGAAGAAATTTGTGACGTAAAGTAACAAAAGACAATTCATCAGTCCTCCTTTTTTCACACTACTGCTATAGCTAATGCACTTGCTATACACCCATTCGCCAATGAATTCCCATAGACAGCTTTTACATTGCCACAAACATCCAAGCATGTTTTCTTTTCATGGATGCAACAAAGCAGATAGAAATACACCACCGATGACAGTCTGTATCCCCCTATCCATATGGTCCCTATACATTTTTGGTTTGTTTGAAAAATGAAAAAGTTACACTACGTCGACAAAGACTTGTTGAGTTGCTATTTTGATATTAATGAGGAAACCAGAAGGAGTGCACAAGTGCCTTTGGAATGAAAGGGAAAATGAAAATGTAGCAGAGCCATTGAATCAGGAGAACCAAAACCAAACCAAATCCATCCAACTTGGGCCGAACTCAATCACGACTGCATTCGAAGGAGCAAAATTGGACAAATTCGCAAAAATCTTGAAACCAAAAAGAGCAAAAACGGTAAATTCCGTGTTGTTTTACTTCTAAAAGCTACCAATAAGTAAAGTGCTTGGTATTTTTAACCTTTTCGAAACGGCAATTTATTCAGTTTTACATCTTTTTGAAAATGTTATTTTATATTTGCTGACCTTTTTTAAAATGTGAACTTGTCGAATTATAGGTTCGAAATTTTTTGAAGTGTTTGATACTAACTTTGTACCTTTTTGAAAATGTTAATTTGTAGTATTGACCTTTTCAAAAACACTAATTTGCTGCTTTGACCGTTTTTAAAATGTTAATTTGTAGTATTGACCTTTTCAAAAAGACTAATTTGCTGCTTTGACCGTTTTAAAAATGTTAATTTGTAGTATTGACCTTTTCAAAAACACTAATTTTGCTGCTTTGACCGTTTTGAAAATGTTAATTTGTAGTATTGACCTTTTCAAAAACACTAATTTGCTGCTTTGACCGTTTTTAAAATGTTAATTTGTAGTATTGACCTTTTCAAAAACACTAATTTGCTGCTTGACCGTTTTGAAAATGTTAATTTCTAGTTTTGACCATTTCAAAAAGTTACTTCATAGAATAAACACTCTTGTAAGTCATTCTGTCACCGGTGATTTCCCAGTTCCGAATGGGTAAAGCCAGTAAATACCTTGTTTTGCACTTCTAAAAGCGGTAAATAGCGGTTTATCCTTTTCAAAAATGTAATAAATAATGTGCTTTGCACCGCTATAACCAGAAAAAACACGTTTTGCCCTTTTAAAACTGTAAGTAGAGTATTTTCCTAAGAGTACACGCACATACCTTCGCTTCACTCCATTTTGCGCCTCAACTCAGGATCTGACTTTAATGTGGAATGTAGTGTATGTGGAAACCGATTGAAAGATTTGGAAGGATTTGAATGAAAAATAAAATCCAAAAAATCGACGGGATTCCAAATTCAAATCTAAAGGGAAAGTAAGGACGTCAAAGTGACTGGTGATGATGGGGAGACTGCGGGAGGAAATGGTGTTTCTGATTTTCCTGTTTTGTATTTTGTGTTTTGGTTTTTGGTTCTTTGGGTGTCGTTCCATTTATCTTTTCCAAAATGGGCTCTCGTTATGAGAGCAGATGATGCATAATGTGGTTGAGTTGACCTGTCAGGATTTCCCATACATAAGTGATTCATAGATGTGATTACCAGGACCAAGTGCACTCCACAGCCTACACACCATCACACCGTGTAATGACGTAACAGAGCGAGGAGGCTCACCGCTAATCTCTTTTACATCCCACATAAAATATCAAACCATTTTTTAAAATTGAGCAGTATAGAGGCTAACAATAAGGGCCTGGCAAATGCTAGGTTATCTCCAGCAAAAATTTATGTACATTATTTCTACCAGTAGCCTTTTAAAAACAAGGGAAGTGACGTAATAATTGAAATTCCCCCATAAACTCTGCTGTGGAATTTATTCCCACTTTCAACTCAATACTAAGTACATGTGTAATGGAACCAAAATCTAAAAATGGAAAACTTTGAGGCTATATATATATAGTAGGCAAAGTTATGAGCTGGGGAAACTTTGTCCAAGATGTCACAGATAGTGACTGACAGTGCCTACGCATGTAAGTACGTAGCAGAGATCAATTCCAATTTTTTTTTCTCTCTCGATTTCGAAGGGAGCTGGACTGGCCATTCCTAAATCAACTGATCAGTTCAAGTTGGATAAATTTGTTCAAGAATGTTAAACGACCGAGGGAGATTTCTTTTGAGAGACGCACTAAAGATGTACTCCGGCTGGTGCTGAACTGGACACACCGTAAATCTTCAAATAGTTTCCTTTTCTTACAAGAAACATTTTGCTCGGGTCAAAATTCAAAATCATCAATTTTGACAAAAAGACGAAATTCGTAATAGGAAGTTCTTGTTTTTTTGCAGAAACATTTTTGCTTTTAATAAAACCCAAACCCATGCATTATTGTTGAGGTCTCTTTTATTTTGCCAGGTGACTAATCGGAAGTTTACTGCCTGTGCCTGAGCCCTCTGGAGAGGTTCTTATAAGAAGGAAGAAGCAAGTGGAGGGCAATTGAAGTGTTTAATAAATGTCTTTTATAGCCGACGATACGAACGAGGCACTTCTGCACTCCAACCAACCAAAACCAACGAAGCGATATTTTTATACACGCATTTATTTATGTATGTACACGAATGGGGGAGATAGCTCAATATTGCCGAAGGGGCCATCCATAAACTACGTTAGTAGGTACAATATTTTTTCAATCTTTACACTTCATGTAGCAGTTACCTCCCCCTTCTAGAGGGAAACGTAGTTCCTGGATGACCCCTCACCTTATCATATTACGGACAAACAAGACGTCATTGGGCGAAGAAGAAAAAAAAAGGCTTCAATTCCATCTTTGAAAAGTGTGCTTGTGCTATATATGCATCCATTAAAAGGATTTAATGTGCTACTTTACGGGAGCCCTCATGAACTTTACCGGACTATGAAAAGGGGAAAAAAAGAGAGAAATTACTCGTTTTTCATGGGTTTTGATAGTGGACATGATTCCTCGTATCTGATCTTGTTGTACAATAAAAAAAATATCCCAACCCCTTTGTCATTTTATTCTCGAGTCCACCTCGAAACGAGCGAGTTGTTCAGCTCCACGACGAGAGAGTTAAGAGACCCAACAGTTATAAAGTCTGTAGCAAGTTCGACAGGACTGGGGCCTTTGCAAATATGACGTTGTGGGTAAAAATGATAGCTCCATAGCTCTAATAATACACTTTGAAAATGGCAAGTTTTTTTATGATTCACTAAAAAAAAGGTAGTTATTGAAAGTCCCCATCCCATCATAGGTACAATATATTAGTATGCTTACACACGTGGGTACATACGTACGCAATATTTGCACAGTTTGACGATCTCAGGAATCATTTTCGGAATTGCTCAATACACAATATAAAATGGGGAAAGTAGGGTAGGTGGGATAGAGCCGTATATAAATCTGCCTTTACTGCATAGGTGTAGTAGCCATAAGTTTTCTCTTGAAGTTGAAAGTTTTTTTTTACGTTAGAGTAAACTCTTAGAAAGCTACTTGTAAAAATGTTGTTGAGGTCTGTTCATAAATTACCCCTTAAAATCCCTTCCTTATATTTTATATAAATATTTATGACTTAATAAATATAACAAACTTGGATTTATTTCTACTGTAAAGGTCCGTCATTTATGACTGCCTCCTCAAGTTCCACTTTCCACACACACCCCACGTTTTCCCCCTCGTCTACTCCTTTGTGTGTGTGTGTGTCCGTTTATTTCTCGCTATTAGATTTTCCCCATCGTACGTCTTGAGTCTAGGATGTTTTCACATCATCTACCATTACATTACCCCAACAAAAAAAAATGTAAAAAGACGACGATTTTTTTTGCGTGGGATTACATTAGAAATATATATTATTATATGACAGTTTAGGTTGGACTGGAAGGACACATTACAGCCACTCTGAAATTTATTCAGCCATTTTATCTCATTGAAATTCGCTCAGACGAAATTATTGAGTTTAGTTTGCTCTCATGATTCCAAACAGCATGGGAGGCTCAAGCATTATTTCCTAGCAGTCCCTTTCCTTTTGGCTATATACCTTCGTCTTTTTTTTTACTTTCACTTTGCTTTATAGAGTAGGTAAACGGTATGTTAGTGTAGTACTTTATTGGAGCACTTATTTATCTGTGCTAGCTTAAGAGGCAAAATGGAGCAAAGCAAATATACTTTGACTCTACTACGTACATTTTATTATAGATGCCTAATTTGACTAAAGTTTAGGCCCTTTTTATGCAGTGAAAGTATGCCTGAGGAATCTTGAATTTTTCAAAAACGTGTTGTAAGTTGTTTTGTATTTGGAAGTGTACAATTAATAAGGCGTTTTGCACTTTCAAAAGCGGTAGATAGAAGGTATGACAGTTTCCAAAACATGTAAGTACTGTAGACTTTCTTAACCTGTTTGGAACTAGGAAATCATCAATTATTGAAAGAATGATTTACTAAGGTGTATATTGTATAAATAAACCTACGGTCAAAACTAGTGAATAATACATTTTAAAAAGGTTAAAACTTGTGAACAAAACTTTTAAGAAAGGTCAAAACTAGTAACTAACACTTTTAAAAAAGGTCAAAACTAGTAAATTACTCTTTTAAAAAAGGTCAAAACTAGGGAATAACACTTTTAAGAAGGGCAAAACTAGTAAATTACTCTTTTAAAAAAGGTCAAAACCAGTGAATACCACTTTTAAGAAAGGTCAAAACTAGTAACTAACACTTTCAAAGAGTTCAAAAGTAGAAATTAGTATGTTTTGAAGATGTAAAACAAGATATATTAACATTTAGGAAAGGTTAAAATGAGTCATTCCAACCCTTTAGTAGTAGCAATTTGTGTTTTAAAAGAAAATTGTCCACCCACAATTTTCCCTATTAATCCAAACTGCTTCTATTGTTTGTCCACTTGCTTCTCAATCCTCTGTTTATTATCTCCCTCCCACAATTCTATAGAAAAAAGCAGAAGAGAAAGGATCTAATAAAAGTTTAAAAAAAGAAAGTTCAAATGCTTTCACTTGAGCTGTAATTGGACGGAAGTACTTTGTGCGTGCATGCATTATGAAGCTATCTTCTTCTCTAGACGGCCATTTCATAAATTATTTAAGGGGGAACAAAGGCTCGGGCATGAGGAACCTACCTAAGTAAACTCTTAGGACGATTAGCTGGGAGCAGAGATGTTAGTCCCACTCTATTTACGATAGTCAAAATTGATAATAACGATCCCATTTTAAATGCAAAAAATATCCTTTGCTTTTTCTAATTTCTTTTAGAATAGGGTGGCACAAAATGAATTCAATGAAAATAACCTGTTACACACTGCACAGCTAGTTCCACAGTAGTAGCTTCAAATAGCATCAGTGATTTTCAGGAGACAGGTTTTAAAGAAAGGGAAAGAGGTGAAAGTAAATTAAAATATTTTTTCTAAAAATTATTTTGTAGATACGCCATTTTGCCATCGTTTTGAGCCCTAAAGATTCCACGCTACGAAAAAACTAAAAAAAATCAAAACAGGGTTATATTTCCCTTTCCCCTGCAGATAGGAAATGGAGAATATGTAACGTCTCGTCTTGTCTCTATTCTTTATTGCTTTTTAAATACATAGAAAATGACTGCAGGCCCAAGTTAAAAAAAAATAAAAATGAATATTCTAAGCTCTTTCCCTGCAGACTGTGTGTCGCCTGTGCGTGTGTGTGCGAGTGTGTGTATGTGTTTGTACTTTTCATTCATTCATTCATTCAATTCTATTCCAAGGCGAAGGGAAAAGAAAGCCATGGGGGTCTTGAGCTGAGGAGACTTGCAAATATTATGTTCGATCCTTAAACAGCAAAAAATCAAAAAATATCCAAGTACACACATCTTTTCAAAAATTAGGCAATGAAAGTACCTGGGCGCCCGCACATAATAAGTGAAAGTCCCTGCAACTTGAAACTGAAATTGAGGAAAGAGCTCATTCAATTGTCTGCCTACGAGCAAAACATCTTTCCACCTAGAATCCGCATCCTCTACTAATCACAAACTCATAAATTGTTTCCAGAAACAGTATTAAACAAATAATAATAATAATAATAATCCCTTGTTCTTATTTCCTTTCCCTCATCCAAGGTAATGAGCGGAGGTAATTCACAAAGAAAACAAGTGCACAGCTTCAGAATTAAAATAGATGAGAGTCAACTACCAAAACTACTATAAAAATTGCATGGACTGAGACATAGGACGAAAATAAATGATGAAGCGCTATCAACTTCAAACAGAAAATAAGAATTACATTAACCCATTTATGGGCCTATGGCTTCTGCTCCTTTGGAGCTAGGCAGAATGATGAAGGGTCTGTCATTTACTACATCTATTCATTTTTTTTGGGATTTTGTTTATGAGACTTGAATAATTTGATTTGAGATGACGCCGTATTATTTGCTAGGCCCCTTCAATAGTGCTATTGTGTGGGTGGGTATTTGTACATACATACGTGTAGAAACTCTGGCCCGGCCAACAATCCTCCTTATTCTACATAATTCTAATTTATTTAATTTTACTTCGCTCTAAGCTTTGAATGTAAAATCCTTGATTGGGAGGAACTACCAAGTTTTTACAGTAGCAAGTAGTAGTGAGCAGAGAGCAGAGAGCAAGAAGGACAGAATAATAACAAAAAGGAATGAATGAGAGCGGGACCAAGCAGTAGAGTGTATCTGGAGTCTGTAGCTCCATCATTTCAAAGCTCCAAATAGAAACAGACACGCGCCTATAAGGAATCTATACCGTGCTATATAGTATAGCGTATAGGGTGACTGTAGTACTATAGGGAAGAGAGCAGAAAGTGAGAGAGAGCGAGAGGCCGAAAAGGAAAAATAAAAGGAAAGAAAGGATAAACAATAGAGACAGAGGCTACTGTACAGAATACTTGTAGGTATAGCTGCGTGGATATATAGTGATATATATACATATAGCATCCATTCCACAGAAGTTCGGACTGGAGGCTGGTCTGTAGGAGGGAGAAAGAAGAAATTACATTATATTATTTTTATATGCTTACAGGCCACACAGAAACACACGGTGCCGGTACGGCCTCCAACTATAGCTACCTATTCTCATATAGCACAACATCCCTCCCTGCCTACATACGAATTGTGGGCCTCTCACTTACTACTTCACACATTTTTGCAACGGAAATGGCCATCTTCCTACTTTTGAAAATCGTTCAATCTAGCGTTTTACACTTTTTTCAGAAGGTCATAATTACCATTTGGTTGGCTCTAAATAAGGGTATCATCAGAAACGCTAAAACTAGAAATTGTCATTTTCAAAAGCATCCAAAACGAATAACGAATACTTTCAGAAAGGTCAAAACTAGAAATTAACATTTCCAAAAAGGTACAAACTAGAAATTACAGCTTTCAAAAAGGTAAAAACTAGAAATTAACATTTCCAAAAAGGTAAAAACTAGAAATTAACATTTCCAAAAAGGTATAAACTAGAAATTAACATTTCCAAAAAGGTAAAAACTAGAAATGGCCGCTTTCAAAAAGATGAAAACAAGAAACATTGCCGTTTCGAAACTGTTACAGCAAGCAAAATATCATGTTTTACACTTTTAGAAGGAGTGTAATGCTCTGCAGTTCCTTTTAAAAAGTGTAAATTGAACATTTTTGTATATTTAAGGATTGCACTTGTACATAACTATGTACCTCATTTTGACCGAAGCGTATTTACTGACACTGCACTGTTTAGAGACGTAAATAAAAGACGTATTTGAATTTTTGGAGAGCTGGGGGTTTCTGCGTAGATTGTGTGGAGGGCCGTAGACAGGGAAAGTAGATTAAAAGTACAATTGTGCTACTATATTCCCTTCACGTCGAGCGTCTACAGCTCCGGACTTTGATAGGAGAGTAAACGTGGCATAACATTGTGAGTAGATGCACTTGTATACTTTGGGTGGAAGTAGGGGCTGCACTCGTGGCAGTTAATGGCTCTAGCACAGAGACTCCAGCGTACATACGAGAGAGAGAGAGAGATCCCACGTGCCGCCAAAAACTCCCGTCGATCGATACTTTTACTCCAACGTCTCTCTCTCTCTCTCTCTCCCACTCTCAGCCTCAGCTCCACTACCACCGTATCATCAGCCCGTAGATATACACCACATAATACGGCCCCCTTTTATATCTTTGTAGAGGGGCCTTCCACATATTAAGGGATTCAAAGTCAATCTAGATGCACCACCACCGGTAAATTCATCTTCATAACTCTTGGAAATATAACTACAGAAATGGACACAGCATTCTACCTATATTTGACAATTCTGGTTTGAAAACTTTGTAATAATATTTTTATTGAAACTTTGAACACCCGATCACCTTATTCAAAACGATTTTACACCATAAACCGGATAATTTAGTTTGGATAGAAGCTATAGGCTCAGGTTAATGTGTATGAACACAAGGAATTACAAAGGAATAAAAGCACTTGAATCTGAATGACGTAATAATTGAAGTGTCCCACAGGGGCTGATGCTGCTTCGTTGAATATTATACCGCTCTTTGCTGCAGAGAGATATAGTAGTTGATATATCAAATATAGATATATGGTATATCGTTACCGTAGATGCAAAATGGAGGGTCCCTAAATTGACTTAAAAGTGTAAAACGTCCTTTCCCACACAGTTTGAAAATGTACAAAACACAATTTTTGATGCTGCTTTAAGAGGTCGATGCTTACATTTGCTTGCTATGGCTATAGCGCTAAATCAAAAAAATAGTACCGGGACCAACCATTTAGCCTTCAGTGTATGAATTAGAGACCGGTAACTGTACTTTTAAGAAAATTTAGAGGTGGGGCCTTTTTGCATCTACGGTAACGATATACCTATATGTATATAGGCATGTATATGTAACTCTATACTAGTGTAAAGCATTAGATGATTGTAACGCCACTGCCATGTGATAACTTCCCGCTCTCTCCTGCTGCTCCTGTCCCGCTCGCCTCCGCTTTTCCTTCACCCGCATTTCACGTTTCCCTCCTTGGTCCTTCAACTTCGTTTTTTTTTGTTTCTTTCCATCCGTTCAGAATAAGCCAGACTTTAAGAATTTTGATGGACAATTTTTATTCCGTTAACACGTTTAAAAACAAAAATGCCGCTAATTTCCTCTTTAGCGTGTGTTTCTGTATTTTTTGAGCCAATTTTTTTAAAAGGTGTACAAGGTTATGGACACCCCTTTGTACAAACTATTGATGTTAGTTTTATTCGCATCTTTCTCAAATAATTTGTTGGTTGTGGCTACACTGCAGTACTGCACTACTAGTTGTTGTTACAGATTATGTTATGACTGTTATGTAATACGACTTCAATCTTTCAATCTGGTTCCCATCTCCTGAGGATGATGAAGCGAGCTATGGGCTCTCATCGCCAGAGTTCTGAGCTACATAGCTGTGTGACTTTGTTGAGATTGGACGGGAGCCGACGTGATCTCCAAAGTCAAAGCTAAATTGCGGTGGTGGTTTTACCAAAAAGCCAAAGAGCCAAAGTGCGAGAGTGAGTTAGTGTTGGGAAAAAACAAGTTTTGCGCCCTAATTGTAAAAACATGACATGTGCGAAGGAGAATGCGAGCTCAACTCATTACAAACACACATCAATTTTACAAACAGCCCTCCGCCGTATCATATTTCAAAGGGATTCACGCTTGTAGCCATTTAGCCCAGAAATTGAGAAGTTATGGACTTTGATTTCAATTTTCAACTTTACGTTTATTATGTAACGGTCCAAAGTACCTAGGTATGTACGTTTCCGTAGAAACAAATACGGCATAGTAAAGAGAAATGTCGTAATTTTATAAATTCACATTCATTATGAATTGGCTGGCTCCGGGCTGAAGTGTAAGCGAGAAAGTTTATTATTATAGAAGATTTGCATTGAAGGGACCATAAAAATTCCAGAAAAAAAATCCATGCAATAATGTTGTATAATCTCCTATAATTGAATTGTGTAGAAAGTAAAAGCGAGGGAAAAAGTCGAAGGGCCTTAAATGACAGCTACTGGGGAACTCTGGGAATATTTGAATGCGGTGAAAATTGTGTGTAGAAATGGCACGAGGCTTCTTCCCACTTTCAATCTACGACGCAATACATTTTTGTATCTAAAAATAAAAGCTGGAACTGAATTTGGAGGGAAAGTAAAGCATGCTGGAGACTCTGCGCCCTTATCCGTTTCGATTTCCACTGGAGCTTTCTTTAGCGTCGTTCACAAAGAACGTCACTGAAAATTGCAGTTGTTGTTGGAAAATTTTCAGTGCTCTGGGCAGGAATGCTCTCCCATTGCATTGGAAAGCGTCATTTATGGATGGATGCTCTCTGGCTCTCCTGTAGTTTGACTATTCCTTGGATGGAGTGATCTCGGAGACGTCAAATATTCCCTCCAGGTACATTACTTACTTAAATAGTTAATGTGACCGACCAGCCAAGGCAAGGCAGAGAACCCTGTCCCCCTTTTCCTCCAACAAATTTCACAATCCCAAACTATTATTTTTATTTCCCTTTTTCTCCCTTTTTCTTTCCATGGCCCACTGGAATATCGCTACTCTAATTTTATTGCAAAATGTCCAGGACCAAAGGTTCAAAATGGCCGAAATCCCCCCCCCCTGCAATATCTTATTACCACCGATATTTCTGCCATGTTTTAACCTTTTCGAAACGGTAATAATATTAGTTTTGAACGTTTTTGAAAATAGTAATTTCTAGTTTCGACCATTTTGAAAACGGCTATTTCTAGTTTTTGACCTTTTGAAAGTGTTATTTACTAGTTTTTGCCGTTTTGGAAAAGTGTTATTTACTAGTTTTGACCGTTTTGGAAAAGTGTTCTTTACTAGTTTTGACCGTTTTGGAAAAGTGTTCTTTACTAGTTTTGACCGTTTTGGAAAAGTGTTATTTACCAGTTTTGACCGTTTTGAAAAAGTGTTGTTTACTAGTTTTGACCGTTTTGGAAAAGTTAATTTCTAGAATGAAACACTTTGGTAGAGCATTCTTTCTATGGTTCCGCCATTCCTAATAGGTTAAATGGATGTATTTTGTTTGATTGTGGAATTGGATACAATTTAACATTTATTTGAAGCAACAGCCATGGCCCATGGATAAGAAATAAAAGTACCGAGTAGTTGATACCCAGCAATTTAATAGCGATGTGAAGCTGCAGGTTGTAAGGATTTATTTTTTTTACCTATGTTGCCAATTCATTTGGTTCTAGTTTGTAGAATGCTCTTGGCACGTTGCACACTGCATTACTGTGCGTATAGAAGGTTCCTCTTTGAATTTCGTGTGTCTAGTTGAAAAGCCCGAGTTGATGTTGACGAGGTCATTGACATTTCTGTTTCTTCCCATCCATATTCATGCATTCCAGCCAACAACGCCGCTCGCACTCTGTCTACGTCTACGCATTACAAATTTACGCAATTTCCCATTATTCAATCGCATCTCGCATCCAGCCAGCGCTACTCTTTACTCTACCTGCCTATATAGTCGCTATATAGGCACACTATAGCCTTCCACGAGGAAACGATGGCTATCATCTCCTTTGGCTTCCTTTAACTTTGGTTTTTGGGCTTCATCGTCTACTAGGTATGTACATGCTAGGTATCTCCATTTCAAAATTTCGACTCCAGCCAGCCCTTGACTTTCTGAGGTTTGCTGTGGGTAGCTTTGGAGCAGAAGTGGTAGAGTTGTTGGTAGTGTAGTGGTAGTGCATTATGTATGCATTCCTATTACCTCCGCCGGTCTGTTTATGAGGAAGCGGTGACTAAAAAGGGAATAAAGACTTCACGGGGAAAAACCATGAAAAGCCTCCGCACACAGTAAACAACACACCGCGGCCTTTCCCACAGTCCGGTAGTAGCTCCGGTAAAAAAAAAATCTCCAGAGTATAACAACAAAAAAACATGGACAAAATGAATCACAAATTGATTGGCACGGGCAGTGAAGAGTAGTTTTTTGTATGAAAGTTACATATAGTGACAAAAGGTGCTATTTAACATTTACGTGTCCGTCCAATTAATTCTACAAAAGTAGGCAAATACTATCATTGGCTAAGAGGCTTTTGGGTCACTGATGCCCAAAAGAGTAAATTAGGCTCCAATTTTTTAAAAAACTGTAAATAGTTACAAATATAGCTTTAAAATTAAATGCACGTGCGTCCCCATTCTTCTACCCCTGCGTGTACAATGAATTGTAAATCTAATTTGAGTCCCGTAGCACTTCTATAGTATTGCATTGGATCTCTTGCTCTGGGTCTCTTCGCATTCGCATTATTTGAGAAATAATTCTTGTTGTATTTATTATGATGTCGGATGAAGGCCTGTCTGTTAGGAGCATGATGTATGTGTCTATATGAGCATATCTTTAATTTGCCTAAGTACTTCGTAATTTGGTTACCGACGAGACTCACTACTGTACAGACAGACAGATACACGATTCGGCCGCACGCTGGAGGATCTATGTACATGTATACAGCCCTATAGTAGGTACCTAGTTGTTAGTGCGTATACATATAGAGGGTAAATAATGACGGAAGCATGTTCAGATAGTACGGTAGGTTACTTTTCAGTTTACAACTAATAGTAAATAGCATTTACAATGTACGTGATACACACACACACAACATAAATTGAAAAATAGAGGAAGAGATCCAGAAGGGCCCTTGTATATATCACACCATGCTTTTTCAACCTTTTCGAAACTCTAATATACTTAGTTTTGAATGTTTTTGAAAAAGGGGAATTTCTAGTTGTGACCATTTAGAAACGGTAATTTCTAGTTTCTACTATTTTGAAACGTGTTATTTACTAGTTTTGATCATTTTGAAAAAGTGTTATTTACTAGTTTCTACTATTTTGAAACGTGTTATTTACTAGTTTTGATCATTTTGAAAAAGTGTTATTTACTAGTTTTGATCATTTTGAAAAAGTGTTATTTAC
>JAQFZC010005748.1:0-13623 GCA_034695205.1 Dicyrtoma fusca
ATTCCATCAATACAGTACACAGGTATGCAGGAATGCATACCTTGTGACGTAAGCAACAGAATGCCATACATTTGCACTCAGCTACACTTACTGCCTAAGAAAGCTTGTATTTATTTAGAGTGGCGTCAGAGCAAAATATT
The DNA here is from genome assembly GCA_034695205.1 of Dicyrtoma fusca. Lineage (NCBI taxonomy): Eukaryota > Metazoa > Arthropoda > Collembola > Symphypleona > Dicyrtomidae > Dicyrtoma > Dicyrtoma fusca. The sequence goes on from JAQFZC010005748.1 coordinate 141, forward strand.
TGGTAAGTACATACTAAAAAAATGTTGTTTAGCAACAGAATTCCAATTGATCAGCACCGCCTCCGCTCATAATTAGTACATGCAACAGAACAAAAACACAGTGCATTGCAAACTATAATTAGTGACTACGGAAGGTTGCTCCAATTTAATACGAGTAATTTTGTCTAACACTATCTATATTCTTCATTTCACTTGCAGGTTTATCCATGGTTAACTTTAACTACAGGTAGTTTATCCATGATTAGCGTGTAAAATCCGCACTAACCATCGTTTTTATCCATGGTTAGTACGGATTTCAGACCCTCATCATGGAAAAACTAACTTAAGGTAAAGTTAACAATAGATAAATCTGCTAGTGAAATCAAGGTCTAAAGAGTAACTATGATTTACTTCACTCCATAACTTACAAGTTATCCGTTGATTTTTTACGGTAAGCGACAGAAGAAAATTTCAAGTAACAATTAGAATAATCAACATAAAAATAAAAATGTGCCGTGGTCGCTGCACAGCGGACGAACGAAGGGCTAAAAGGCCTGTCATGAGAACTGAGAGCAAATGCAGAAAGCTAGCACAAGGCAGCTCTGAGATTTGACGGTGACTATCAAACGAAAATATAACAGCCAACGGATATGCGGCATTTTTCATCTTGACATTTTTCGTTCGTCTGACCGTTATTATACTTTTGAGGCGAATTAAATATACGTCATTTTGTCTCTTAAAAATTAGCATTCATGCGTACATATATAATACAGTAAAACTTTCAATAATTTCATTGGGAATTAGCGCAAATTTCAATTTTCAGACCAAGGAGTTATTAAAGGCCGGAGAATAATAAGAGACGGGGAATTATTTAAAAATGAACATGCAGATTAGTAATTAGGTATGCATTACATACCTGCACTAACTATATAAGTTCTTATTGTATAATGTAGAACGTTCTCTGTGCACTACCGCCAATGTAGAATATGCTTCTAAAATGTTTCTAATAATGTACAGGGGAATTATTAAAGGCGGAGAAATATTTCGAATTTTAACCCGGGAGTTATTATAGATCGGGAAATTATTAGAGGGGGACGTTTAGGAAGTTTTACGGTAATCTTTTAATTTCAAATGCTTCCTGTAATGTATCACTTCGCTTATAAAAAATATTTGATATGTATCATTTTGCTTTTCTACCGACGCTATTACTGTACATATTATACCTTGTTTAACAGGACTATTACTTGGAGTACCCTCAAAAACTTCCTGGACCTTCAGCATGTTCGATTTCATCGGAGTAAGTTTCCGGTTTTCGTGCTGCTTCCGTCTAATTGTGCTCAAGTCTATCAGCTTGTCACCTGCAGTTAAGTATACTTATTAATCAGGAATATTTTAGAAGGAATTTTACACTATATTAAATTTTGATAGTAATAAATATATTCGTAAGTACGTTAAAAATCTAGAAAAGCAATGTTAGGAAATAAAACTAGATATTGTCAAAAATTAAAACAATAACACCAAATTAATACAAACTCGTGGCAAAAGTTTTTGTATTTAATAATTAAGGGAAATTTTCAAAATACGAAATAAAAAATATACTTATATGTATTTTACAATTTAGATTAGAAACGATTATTAGGCAATTAAATATTTAAGGCGGTTATACTACGAAGTGTTATGCATGATATAAAAAGTTGTAAATGTACCTGTGTTAATGTAATTTACCACAACATAAGGCCAAGTCCACTCAGTTCGATTTTCCATTGTCCAAATTGTATCTATAAAAAAGTGTTAATTTATCATTTATCTAATTGTGATAGTTTGTTTTGGTTATGCATGCTCAATAATTGTTTTTTAATTACCATGTCCAACTATTTTACGCCGATAGTACTCTCGTCGCTGAAATTTCAATATTTCACCTGTTTGGGATACTAAATTGTAGTATTTAACCTGCCAAAGTTTTGATTTATCCGGAAGCTGCCTTTGGCCGACTGGTGTAAAAGTAAATTTGTCATGTCTCCAGTATGTGTCATTGGAGCTTCCCATAGTACGCACGTCGTACACAATTATCTGTTAAGCATTGTGAAGAAGTTACACGCAGTAGAAATAAGACACCGAAAGCACATGACGTCCTATAAAACTTAAAATATACCACGTAAACGTAATCTGGATGAATATAGTATTTTAGATTTATTTCAAGTTTTTACCGTTTCATTTCCAATGCTATTGTGAGGGACACACTCGACCAAGACCTTTTGGGGATTTATAGATGCAAGTTTACGAATAATTGATTCTACATTACTTAAGTTTCCGTGCATGTAAATTCCCTCAGGAAGAAATTTAGGTTCTACAGATTTCTTTACTGAAACCAACATAATTCATACGATTATTAGTTTAAATAAAATATAATTCATTTTGGCGTTAATTAAAAAATATATTTACTAAACATTATTTATGTTTTTAAATATGATAAGGGTAGTAATCTAAACTGTTTTTTAGTGCCATAACTTGAGTTACTCGACAAATAAAATGCAGACGATCGGTTGCATTATAATAATCCAGAATGTAGCTCAACCCAAAGTCATCGTGAAAAAACTGAGCATTTCGGAGAGTCAAGTCAGTGGTGTTGCTCTTACTGTAAAAATGCTTCTGACGTACAATCAATCACAATTAAATAATGTTACAGTACACAGTTTTAGTAATTTATAACTGACTGACTGATTTTTAATTTATATAAATACCTGGTTTCAATTTTCTACTTTCCTTAAAGTCATCTCCACTTGATTCACTCCAATTATCAAATTTTCGCTTCAATTGTTTTGGCTTAGTCTGAGATGGTTCAAAGAATGCGGCCGGATTTGGTACAACGATTTCTGCAACGATAAAGCATGTTTACACACCGTAAAATTATTGTTCATAGCATAAATTATACAATAATAAATCTACTATTCATTCCAATTCACCTTGTTGGACAGCTTTAATCCGATAAATTCCAACGTAAAATTGATGAACATTAGTTGTATGCAACGTCTTGGGAAGATATGAGTCTTGTAACTATTTAGTAATTAGTTGTGGCGCTGATTCATTGCTTAGCTCAAATATAGATGCTTTTCCATTTGATGAAATAAATCCATTTTCATCACATTCGTGACTATTGAGAAAATAAAGACGTCCATTTTTTGGAATAATTCCGAACGTGTAAGAATTACACACACCTAAAGCACTTGTACTTTCCTGAATAACACTTGAGATTGTTGATGATAATGTTTTGAATTCAGAGACGCAGTTTACTGCAAAATCGTGAATATTTAAAGTATATTCTTGTAGACTCGTTAAAACTGGGGGTTTAGATTTAGAAATAAAATAACTACCAAGTATGTGATCGATGTCGATGTAACCTTGGTTGTCATTATCCGTACTACTAACTATTTCGTGAAGTTGAGTTCCTGAATGCATTACTTTATCATAAAGGGACCGAGACCACTCGTTGATCGGATAAAGAACTGAAGTTGCAATTGCACACATCACTATCGATGAGCACTGCCGTCCCCTTGATACAATGGTTCCAATATTACCTTGATGAAACGAAGACTGCAAAATTTTGGTGTTAGTTATGGATCCAGGTGGGTTCCAAAATCCACTGCCTTTGCTCAACTCTCCAGAAAAGCTATACATTTTTGAATCCATGATGCAGTTCACTCAATTTATCATTCAGATTTGAATTTAAGCACAAAGCACACACTAAAATGTAAACTTTAGTGCCAGTCAATGAAAACAGACAATATACCAGCTGACGTAATTCACAAATTAAAAAAGTTGTCAAAAACAAGTTGATTACTATTAAAAAGCTGTTATATACTTCAAAAACGTGAATTACCTAGCACAGTCACAACTCTACTAACAATCCAGTCAGCAGTTCTATTCCCCGAGTCAAATCACGTTTAATGTTGAATGTTAAGCCGGTCAACAGTTTACTTCCCCCTCTACAGACGACTTACAATTTGAACTCACAGTTTCACATAAAGCACTAAATCTAAATGCAGACGAATGAAATTGCAATACTATAATACACTTGTAACTATAATTTACAATTAAATAAAAACAGAAGTACAACCTGTAAAAGGAAACTTATGATTCTTGAATTTAGTGCGTCTTTTCAAATGCCTGAATGGGTTTAATTTCAAATTTACCGCGTCAATCAATTCTGATTTCATTCCTTTTCTCACCATCGTAACAAATGGCGCAATGCAATGACAGCATATGGAGGAATGTAGAAAAAGTAATTTATGCATGTATCTCCGTTCATACAAGTGCAGATTTAACTCCAGTTCAGAAAATCTCGTTAGAACATGCAGATTACGTATAATGTTTGTACTGAACTGATGGGCTGAGAAAATGCTGAAATTTGGTGTTCCGTTCAGTTCAGTTCAGTTCAGTTCAGTTCATATATTAGGTGTGCCCCAATTACGGAGAATATATAAATGCCCTCACCACTCGTATCGTTATCGAAGCAGTAGTGCCGTAGAATGGTTCATAGTTTCCATGCTGAAGAAGCAAACTGTAACTTTTTTAACAAAATAAGAAGCAAAGGTGTGACTATTTTAAGCCAGGGAAACATTGCCGGAAATGTTTCTGCTACCATTCTGAATTACATTTGTATTTTTAGTTGTACTGAAGTTTAACATTTCTAGTCTTTTTTTGTTAATTTTGACGCCGTTTGGAAATTTTCTTTAAAATGTGGTCGGCCTAATACAATCTTTCAAAAAGGTCAAAATGGGAAATTACCATTTTCAAAAACATTAAATACTAGTAAAATTAACACATTCAAAAAGGTTAAAATTGGAAACTAACATTTTCAAAAACATCCAATACTAGTAGCTACCACTTTCAAAAAGGTTCAAACAGGAAATTAATATTTTCAAAAACATCCAACACTAGTAGCTAGCACTTTCAAAAAGGTTCAAACAGGAAATTAATATTTTCAAAAGCATACAATACTAGTAGCTAGCACTTTCAAAAAGGTCAAAATGGGAAATTAACATTTTCAAAAACATCCAATACTAGTAAAATTAACACATTCAAAAATGTCAAAAGTGAAAATTATTATTTTTCAAAATGTCAAAACACGAACGAAAATAACATCTCTATAAAATGACTAAGAACAAGAATTTGAGGGTTTTTAAAAGATGAACATAGTACTACATATTTACTTTACTGCATTCATTAATTATTACGATTACTTAAAATCTACTAATATTCCTGTTCAGCTTGTACGCCACATCATGATTCTTTGTCTGTATTTGATCTCTTAAATTAGAATTTAGTTAGGAAGTACTGTTGTGTACTGTACAATGCAATGCTAGAAATTATTTATTTTTCTTTTTTATTCTTTAAACAAAATAAACGTGTTTTTGCGATTCCACGCTTCACCGTTACTCTTGTGCAGCTGGCTGCTCACAGTGCAAAATGACGCACATCCGTGTGTATCAATATAATCGTTATTTTCCTAGTTGGTAAAAATCTGATACTACACTAATAACTAAAACGAAGGCTACAAGAGCAGCTTCCAACACTTTTAAAAGGGTCACAACAAGAAATTAATGTTTTTTGAATGGTCAAATCAAATGGTAAATTTTACAAACCCGAAAAAATCTGTTCCATCTGCAAAGTATTATTAACAAGCCTCTTTACCGTTTGATAATTTTTTTTAATAATATGGTTAGTATAATTTACTAAAGTTTAATTTTGATTAAAATATCCATTAACTTATTTGGAACATAGAAGCTACGGAAATAATGGGATATAAACGGATGCTTTTTCTACAAATTAACTTTTTCAAAACTGTAAAAACAGGAAATTAACCCTTTGGGGAAGGTCAAAACAAGAAATCAGCATTTTCAAATACATTCCATACTAGTAGCTAGCAGTTTCAAAAAGATCAAAATGGGAAATTACCATTTTCAAAAATATCCAATATTTGTAATTAACGCATTCAAAATGTTTAAAAGGGAAAATTACCTATTTTAAAAAGGTCAAAAAAAAAGAAAATACCATTTATAAAATGGCAAAGAACAAGAATTTCCGGGTTTCAAAACGATGTAAAACTACAATATGTATAATCCCGTTAATACTTAATACTAAAAACGTTAATACTTTTGTTCTCAAAAAAAGAAAAAGAAAAATTGGCAGCTTTTTTTTAGCTTCTGGGAATTTTGTCTAGGATTTTTTTGCCCCTTAAGTCTCTGGGTAAGAAATATTTTGTGTATACAATAGTAGCGTTTGCATTAGCATTTTAGCATAAAAGCTGTTTGCCCCCAAAATAAATATATTTAATAAAAGTTGAGAGGCTAAATCTTCACAATATTTTTTGAAAAACCCCGAACAACAAACTGTCAAGGACACCTTGATGATAGCACACTTTTGGAAGGTGCATTAAACGTGGACGGCGTTGAATTAATTTGTCATTTGTGTTGTTGTTAATTTGTGTTGAATTAATCGGCGTGTTAATTTCTTTTTTTCTGACCTTTAAGAAAGTGTTACTTTCTTGTTTTACGTCTTTTTGAGTATTAATTTCTTGTTTGGCACTTTTTGAAAACGATGATTTCTCATTTTGACATTTTTACTTTCTTGTTTTGACCTTTATGAAAATGCTGATTTCTTGTTTACACCTTTTTTTAAATGTTCACTCATTGTTTTGACCTCTTTGAAAGTTTTAGGAAATACATAATGCTAAATATGTATGTTAAGTTAAAAAAAATTTTACGAAACTTAAGATCAAATCTTTATCTGTTTTCAATAAAACGTTTATAACCCTGTACAAAGCGTGGATGACGTTGAAGTTGCAACAATAAAAAAAAATATCGTTTAGACGTGCCGTGTGTAGTTTAATTAAATGTAACACCTATTTGCATGTTTCCGAAGTGTACATAGCTTCCTTTGTACAATTTTTTTAAACTGCAACAAAAGTTTTGACTTTGTTAGAAAAATAAATTAACTAATGTTAGTCTAGTTAGTTTAGTATTTTGAATGTAATTGTAGTTAGTAGAATTTGATTTTCTTGATTTCCTAGTCTGTAGTTTATGCACAAACTGGTTTAACCTTTTCGAAACAGTACTATATCTAATTTTACATCTTTTTGAGTGTAAATGTCTTGTTTAACACCTTTTTGGAAATGATGATTTCCATTTTGACATTTTTAAAATGTTAGTGTCTTGTTTTGACCTTTATGAAAATGTTAATTTGATGTGTCAACCTTTTTGAAAGTGTTACTGTTATGTTTAGATCATTTTGAAAATGTTCACTTATTGTTTTGATCTCCTTGAAAGTCTTAATTACTAGGTTTGAATGCTTTTCAAAATGTTACGTCTAGATTTGACCATTTTGAAGATTAATTTCTACAAAAACAACTTTTGTGAAGCTCTGTTAGCTTGGTTTCCCATTTGCGAATAGATTAAAATTAATTTTTTATGTAGTTGTAGAAAGCTGTGATTAAAGACAGGTTTATTTTGGAAAAAACTCAAGCACTAATTTTTGTGTTTGTAAGCACAACACACTATCAAGCTTGACGTTTTCTAAACCCTACTGGGGTGTGTGGGATTGCGAGCTAAGCACTGGTTATACCCATAGGGTACTATAGTATAGGGCATCCAAACAAGGAATTAACGTTTTCAAAAGGGTCAAATCAGGAAAGCTAAATTTTTGGAAAGCTTCAAAACTAGAAATATTAGTAATGCTGTGCTAAGAACTGTTAAAACGTATTCATAAACATAGACAGACAGCTTAACACCCAACGACATTTTTTAAAAGGGTTTGTTTTAAAAAAAAATATATTAAAATGTTAATTTAAAAATCTCTAATTTCGAATGATATTATGACTTCAGAATGTCTTGAGTAATTTTGTACTGATTATTTCCTACATATTAGAGTACTGCTGTTGAGCTAAAATGGAATGAGTAGGAAGAGTTGGTGCAGAATTAAGACTGCACGGAATTAATTTTGTTATGTTCGACGCCGCTGACCCTTTATTGTTAATTTTTTTAGCGGTACCTGACAGCTTTTGAAGGTATCACTGTGCACAAACTAGATGATGTAATTTAGCCTCAAGAATGCGAATGGTGGATTTGCACAAATTACTTTCAAATTAATTTTCTGTTTGGTTATATAAAAAGTTGTAGTGCAAGGCGGCTTGGTTTTTTTAAATTTTGCTTTGCTTTGCTTTTAAACACGAATTTTCAAAAGCGTTTACGTTTGTTTTCATGTACGAAACGTACACCTGTTTCCATCCTAAAGTATTCACTATTTTTTAGCCTATTCGCAACTGGCAAACCATGGAAAGCTTGCTTTACAAAAGTCTTTAATTCTATAAATTAACTTTTTCCAAAAAGTCAAAACTAGTAAATAGCACCTTTTCAAAACGGTCAAAACGAGTAAATAACACTTTTCCAAAACGGTCAAAACTAGTAAATAACGCTTTTCCAAAACGGTCAAAACTGGGAAATAACACTTTCAAAAAGGTCAAAACTAGTAAATAACACTTTTAAAAGTACAGAAAAGTAGAAAAAGTAGAAGAAAAATACAATTTTTAAGTTAAAACTAGCAATTCGTCTTTTTCAATTACATTCAAAACTAAGTATATTACCGTTTCGAAAAGGTTAGGTTACAATTTGAATACGGAAATAATTTAAAATAATTAATTAATTTTAATTAATAATAATTAAAAGGAAACTATTTTAAATCTGACTGAATTGGCCGATTAACCTGGTTTCTTTTTTTTTAAGTATTTATCTGTGTATATAACGAGGATAGCATGGTAGCGAAATCTAAGCTAAAAAGCTTGGTACATTTTGTATAAAACGTAGATGGCGTTAAAGTGGCTCAATCACAAGAATATCCGTACTCGTTCCTTGTGTAAGCAAATTGATGAATAACTGTACCCATTTCGTAATCAAAAGCTCATTTGTTTCACTAATCTCCTGGTATCCTTTGGGTAGAACGAAGGTTAACGTAAGCTAAGATTTCAATTTGAAGGTTGAGTTTTTTAAAAATTAAAAAATATCTTTTGGTTAATTATTGTAATAACTAGAAATGCTGCGCCCCCCAGCTCTTTATAGCTCTTTAATTAATAAATTGAATTAAATTAAATGTATCCTAAGAATAAGCTTTACTTTTTACTTGTCGACCTACACAGTAGTATTATGAGTTCAGTAACTAAGATTTATTGTCGCTATTAAACACCATCAATGTTTATCTTAATAAATTTACTCAAGTATAAGAATTAACTAAGAAAGGAAACTGCTCATTTAAAAATACACTTGAGTAACTTAGAGTAGCTTAAGATAGTAGAACATATTGCAGCTTTAATCCATATTTATCCATCCTAATCCTAATTTATTATGCGTATGGCGGGCTCTGCACAAACTGCTTTTAACATTTTCGAAACGGTACCATATCTAGTTTTACATCCTTTTGAAAGTGTAAATTAATTGTTTAACACCTTTTTGAAAAACAAGATTTCTCATTTTGACATGTTTACAAGTGTTAGTTTCTTGCTTTGACCTTTATAAAAGTGTTAATTTTATGTTTATATCTTTTTAAAAATGTTCACTTATTGTTTTGTCCTCTTTGAAAGTCTTAGTTATGTACTGGGTTTGAATGCTTGTCAAAATGTTACTTCTAGTTTTGACCCTTTTGAGAAGGTTAATTCCTACAAAAATCACTTTTGTGAAAGCTCTGTTAGGTTGGTTTCCCAGTTGCGAATAGGTTAACCTATATATAGTACCTTTTTAAAACTGGTACTATATCTAGTTTTATATTTTTTTGAAAGTGTTAATTTCGTGTTTTGCACCTTTTTGAAAATGCTGATTTCTCATTTTTGACATTTTTAAAAGTGTTAGTTTTCTTGGTTTGACCTTTATGAAAATGTTAATTATTTGTTTTACACATTTCTGAACGTGTTGATTTCTTGTTTACATCTTTTTTTAAAGGTTCACTTATTAGTTTGACTTCTTTGAAAGTTTTAGAAAATAATGTTAAATATGTATGTTAAGTTTTAAAAAACATTTTGTGAAACTTAAGAGCGAAACTCTATGTGCTTTCAATTAAAAGTTTTTGATCCAGTACAAACAGTGGATTGCGGTGAAATTACGCAATTATAAAAACAAATTTAAAAGTGCCGTGTGTAACCAAGTGTTATAACTACTTGTAATATATTTATTTTCTAATCAAAAACCCATGCATTTCAATGTGTGTGGATTTGATGGCATATTTTAATTTTCAGCTGGCGTTGAAATTAATTTGTTTTTAACTTTTGATATTATAATTTTAAAAATTTACTTTCTTAGAAGGTTCCTAAACTTGTTCTAGTTTGGTGTTTTTATTCAAACTTTAATTAATTTTGGAACACCCTCGTTGCGGTTTGGTTGATACTATAATACTAGGTGCTATTATTCACCTGTTTTTAAACTATGTACAGAAATAATTGGCTTGCTTGAAAACAGCTTAATCCAGAATTTTCTTGTCTTAAAAAGTATACAACAAGATTTTATATGTTTCGAATATGTAGGTATAAATTTAAAGGCTTGTTCAACTTAACCTGGGAAAGACCAGGTTCATGATTTTGAAAGGGCAATCCCATACTTTGCTTAATTTCAAAATATTACTTCGATTTTAGTTTCTAATTAAATTATGACTTGGAAATGCTTTAAGATATTTTTGAAAAGTAATAATAGATTCAGTGGTGGCCTTCAGATCGCAGTGTATTGCAGATTATTTGCTGTTGGAAAATTATTTTGTGGCCGAATTAAAAACCAGTAGGATGAGCTAATGTAAAATTTAAAATGTAATTCTAGAATTAATTTTGTTGTCAAAGTTTGACGTTGCCTAAATCCTTTTCTTTTCTTTTGTTCAGTTTGATTAACAGATCGCTGTTTCACTGTTTCTTATGTTCAGAAGGCAAATTTTAAATTAACGTATGAGGGGCTCTGCACAAACGGTTTTAACCTTTTCAAAACGGTACTATTTCTGGTTTTACGTCTTTTTGAAAATATAATTTTCTTGTTTTGCACCTTTTAAAAAAAATGATTTCTTATTTTGACATTTTTAAAAGTGCTAGTTTCTTGTTTTAACATTTTTGAAAGTGACAACTTATTGTTTTCCACCTTTCCGAAAATGGTAATTTCTTATTTTATCATTTTTAAAAGTGCTAGTTTATCGTTTTGACCATTATGAAAATGTTAATTTCTTGTTTAACACCTTTTTGAACATGTTAGTTTTTTGTTTTGCACCTTTTTGAACGTGTTTGTTGTAAACCTTTTTCAAAGTGTAAACTTGTTTTACACATTTTTGGAAGTGTAAATTTCTTGTTTTACACCTTTTTGAAAATGACGACACCTCATTGTGACAAACTTAAAAGTGTTAAAGGTGTACATACACCTTTTTGAAAATGATGACTCCTCATTGTGACATACTTAAAAGTGCTAGTTTCTTGTTTTAACCGTTTGGAAAATGTTAAGTTATTGCTTTAAACCTTTCTGAAAATATTAATTTTTTGTTTTACACCTTTCTGAAAGTGTTACAGCTGCCGTTATATATGTTTTTACTTTTTATCTGGTTGTAATTTGAATTGAATGGACAAATGTCTCCAAACTATTGTAACAGCTGACTAAAAATGGTTAACCAACTTTCTTTAATTTGTTAGTATTTAATTTAGAAACTTCTGTTCATTAATTAGCTGCTCCTTCAGAAATAATATAACCTTATGGGATTACTCTACATGGTTTGAGATTATAATATTGACACTTTTATTTTTGAGCTGCAACGTCCCGTCGTGGAGTGATTGACGTACGCATTAAAATCTAACAATAATATTACCTGTACGCCACTTTATGATTCCTTGGAGTTATTTGACCCAAAACTAAAATTAGTTCAAGAATTATGTGGTTTGTTGTAGAATGCTAAAAATTGATTATATTTCTTTCTTATTCTTTACACAATGCATTTTTAAACGTAAGAAATTAAAACGATTTAAATAAAGATTCAAAAAATCAGCTTTGACAACCAGCATAACAATACGTCTACGGATAAAACGTAGATGGCGTTGAAGTTGCCCTCGAATAGAAAAAAAGGTTTTAGACGAGCCGTGTGTAAGTGGCGATTGACATTTTCATTAAGTTTGTATAGCAATAAAATTAAAAATTGTTTCTCCGAACAATAGTGGCATCATTAAAAAAATATTCGAATAAATAATTGCACCTCGGGAAAATATAATATCTTGTGACACTTTACTTCATTTTCAGTTTTAGCTAAAAAAAAAAATTAAAAATAGTTCCTTTCAAAATTTCATACACAAGTACACATGCTATTTATGGATGGTCCCCATGTTGTCTGTACATTATAGAAGTATGGCTTATGAATAGAAACACCGGAAATATGCTTTACTCCGAGTCAGAAACTACTAATTATTACCGCCATTAAACAACCACAATTATCCTAATAAATTAACTGCAATACAAGAATGTAAAAAGAAGCAAAACTGCTTTTCAACTTTTGTATAAAGGCTAATTTGTATTAATGAAACTACATAATACAACATTTTACTGGTCTTTCGTTATTTGTACGCATTTTCTACACAAAATCTTATGTATTTCTACAGCGTGCATAGTCTGTGTCTATCTACTTTTAATTCTGTAATTGATTAATTTCATTTTGGTTGCGATTCTATTTTCGATCTTCAAGTCAACAGATTGCCTTGAACTTGGACGCTGTATTGAATGAGCTCATTGATTGCATACTACTTTGAAATTATTTGTAAATGGGGGAACAAGAAGTGCCGCGTGCACATCCGTATGCAGATACAAATAAAGCAATTAAAGTATTACACACTTGATAAACTACTTTGCCCCACGTGACCCCTGCGACTTGGATAAACAGTTTGCTGTTGTCTATGAGCATGCAAAGTTCTTGATTTAATCCAAAAAATTGCGCAATCAAGTTCGATAGAATGTAAAATAACGTGATATCTGAAAATCGTAAGGTCAATCTTCTGTTTCCATGTCCACAGAAAGCTGAATTTAAGGTTTTAACCTCTTGGGAACCTGCAAACTATAAAGGTATTTAGTACTAATACTACAAATTAACATTTTTATAACGATCAGAACTAATACGCAACATTTTCAAAAAGGTATAAAACTAGAATACAGCTCTTTCGAAAGGTTCATAAAACTGGAATTCCCCATTTTTAAAATGGTATGAAAACCTTACAAAAACACACCATTTTAAAAAAGTATAAAAATTAAACGACACACAACATATTCAATTTGATGTAAAGCTAGAAATCATCCCTTTCAAAACAATTGTCTTTAAATTTTTTTTTTTAAAAATGACAAAACTTGATATATTGCTGTTTTGAAAAAGTTAATCCCAATACACACTGTAAAGGCCAAAATCTGGAAGTGCGTCACGGGCGACACCTAGTCGCTGCCCGTGAGAGCAACTGCGGTGGAAACTT
>JAQFZC010005749.1:0-13622 GCA_034695205.1 Dicyrtoma fusca
CGGTCAGCCCTGAATCCATTAGTTAGTGTATTCCTTCTGAGAAATTACAAAATCTGAATCAACTGTAATTTATGAATTTGGCCTATTGAGACTCACTAAATAAAAGTGTCCAAATTCTGTGTGAAATAACGAATGTGGCTTTCCTGAATTGCAAAGTTTTTGTGTCGTAGCATCCTCCGTATTCATCCAAGTTAGTCGAAGACTAACAAGCATCGTAGTAGTGCACTCAACCCCTGTGACCAGGGAAACGGCGGAAGGAAGGAGGCCTGCCCCGGCCCTCCCTCCTACTAGTGGAGACTTGTGATAGACGACAAGCATTGCTATAGTACAGTCGCCTCCATCGACCTGGGTCGGTGAAGGAGGGAAGCGGATTTAACCCGGCTCCCCCGCCGACGTGTGGGGAGCTGTGACAGACAGCTCAACTCGTGGGATTGACCCACGGAGGATCACCGAAGTGACCTAAAAGGGAGAGGAAGGTAGAGGTCGCTCCACCTCAGCGCAGGGACCAAGTCAGCGCCCCCCACCGTGGGGTCGCCCGGAAGGGTCCGTCGACCCTCGGCCCGAGAGAAACTAGCCTCAGCCTGAACTCATAAGTTTCTGCAAAGGCTTGCAGCCCTCTTCGTAGATAAGGAAGTTCGAGACAATTAGTGCCCCGGAATGTTAGTACGTTCTGTGTCAATCGTCACCCCTCAATGCCATGTTAAGTGATTAACGTTAAAGTGGTAATAAGACGAGACTCACTCCGTGACAAGGATTGATTTATTTCCGGTTTTGGCATCACATTGTTACAATACAAAGGGTTATTGCAACTTTTGTAATTTTGGTTTTAACATTTTAAAAGTTTTCTAGTGTAAATAGAAGATTTAATACTGTGAAAGTATTAAAGCAGTTTTACTAGTTTAACTAGTTTTTTAACTACAAATAGTAGCCCTATCAGATTTGTAACCTAACGATTTTAACGAGCTGGTCTCATGGACTTCAAAATTGTAATTATTTGCTTCTTGTCTTGATTGTTTATTTTAGCAACTGCTCGTAATGGAACCTATTGACCAAGACCAAAGAGACACACAGCTCCTTCTTCAGTTCGGTATTACACATCAACTCCGAATTAAACTAACCAAGCTCGAATCATCCCTTCGTCAGCAACAGAAACCAAAAAAGGCCACAATGACTGAACCCAGTGTCGTCGATCAATTTACAGCCACTTTTAAGGCTGATGTGACGAGTACGCACCGAACAAAGAGGAAATATCTCCAGTGCTACCAGTGCAACTACCGGGCATCATCCAAGACTCAATTAAACCTTCACTACCAAGCGCACAAGGAAACGGGAAAGAAGTTTCCATGCAATCTCTGCTCCAGCAGCTACACATCTTGCAGAGCCTTGAAATATCATATTAATGTCCACAATGGTGAGAAACCCTACAAATGTCCGCACTGTCCTTACAAGGCAGCCTGGCCCAGCAACATCAGGCAGCATCTAAAAAGTAACCACAAAGCTCTACAGCCCAACGCAAATTGTTTTCCCTGTCTCCACTGCAGCCACAGATTTACTTCTCGCACTAATCTACAATGCCACGTGCGAAGACGTCACAGCGGAGGATTAAAGCCATTCAAGTGTGATTTATGCGAATATTCCTTTGTGACTGGGACCGAATTAAGATCCCACATGAGAAGCCACACGGGCGAGAAACCCTACGCATGCGCCCTCTGCAGCTTTAGAAGCGCCACTAGCGGTGGGTTAAACATGCACATGCGAACCCATACAGGAGAAAAGCCCCTCCAATGCAGTGAGTGCCCTTACCGTGCAAGTGCAACCAGCAGTCTCAAATTCCACGTCAACACATGGCACAAGAAAATTCACCCTATGGGAAATGAATCCACAAGCACACCTTTCAAATGTTCGCAGTGTCGCCGTGAGTACAAGCACGCCAGCAGTCTAAAAACTCACTTGCGCAGGTTGCACAGTGGGAGTGAAGCCAGGCCTCTTAAATGCTCGCTCTGCAAGTACGCGGCAACTACGAATGCTGGATTTCAAATACACATGCGTACTCACACCCGGGAGCGACCCTTTCCATGCACCCTCTGCACCTTCGAATCCACAAACCGTAGTGGACTCTCCAGCCACATCAGAACCCACACGAAGGAGAAGCCATTCAAGTGTTCTCAGTGCGACTACAGAGCAGCAGAAAGATCTTCTTTGTCAGTGCACAAGAGGATTCACGAGTACAAAGGAGGACGGAGAGTATCCAGGTTCATGTGTCAGCTATGCTCCAAGTCGTTTCTGTCGAAACCTGGACTAACTGTTCATATCCGGAGCCATACGGGTGAAAAACCATACAGCTGCAAGTTCTGCGGGAGGGAATTCGATCAACGGCTTCAACGGTCAAATACGGACCGGCACGAAAAACTTTGCAAATACAATCTAAAGTTTCAGGATCCTACCTGGCTGGATAAGTGCAAGTCCTTTAAATGTCAACTTTGTGATTTTTGTACCTCTGCAAAGGAGAATTTGAAGCAGCATTCTATGATACACACGGGTGCCAAGCCACATAAGTGCATATTTTGTGAAACTCCGTTTCGGCTAACCGGTAACAAGAAAAGACACGAAGGAATTTGCAAACTGAACCCGAAACAAGCTGAAAGCTCATAAACTATGGGATGAAGGACTAAGTGTTTTATATGTAAATGTTGTATCTATTTAATTTTATTTAGAGTTAGAGTGATTCTAACTGAAAAGGGTAACCCAAATTGTAATTACATGAAATCTATGTTTGCAGCAAAGCATCGCTAGCTGGATTTAAGAAAAACTAAAGACTAAATCCATTTGAGAAAAAGCTTCAAAAATTAGTGTAAATATTTTTTACGAGTTTTAACAAACTTGTATGACTACATTTAGTAAGTTTGTATTTTCAGCAGCTGTGCTATGAGTTCGAGTAAAGGCCGCCTTGTGCCCATAATTAAATGTAATGATACTATGTAGTAACATCTATCTACATTAGTTTCTGAAATTGATTTCTTCGGTTTGATTTTCTAACTGATATTTACTACCCACATTATCAATGATCAAGTATTTCGTGTATTGCATCACACTACTACTAACTACTGTACCTGGTAATGCGGTGTCCGCCGTCAATACTTTTTTGGACTAATCGTAAGCTATTTAATTGGGCCTAAAAATTATTTCGTCATCTGAATGGATTAATGGTATAACGACCTTTAGTTATTAATTTATCCAATAACAAAATACTGATTTCCAATTAAATGCTCTATTATAGTCTAATCTATTGTATAATCACTGATTACGAAATGGTTTCAGCGAAATCAATGAAGTAGATTTACCATAAGTCCGTCTACTGGATCCGTAGGTGTATCATTTAGTTTTAATAGCGGAGTGTGTTTGTTCTCTACAGTTCTAATTCTCATTGCTATGTAATAAAGAATTACCTTACCTTTAATTACAGATTTCAAAACTTTTTACAGCTTAATCGCGTTTAAAAAATTGTTCAATTAAATCGAGTTGCATACGTGCAAAAGAAACAACAATATTGTTTTTACCTAAATGTTAGTATACAAAATGTCTCAGCGCGAACTTTTTCTACATTAGGCACAATCAAAACCATTATCGATAGGCATATTTTGCTTTATTTTTCTGCTATATTTGTAGGTATACAACGTGATACATAGTATTTACAAAAGACTTGTTCTTGGTAATTAATTTTAAGGTAAAATAATGCTCTTAAAACTTAAAGCCACGATTCTTATGATATAACCTGAGAACCTAACATCTACGTTAAAATGTAAAAATTGCACTATTATCAGTTTTAATTAGAGTTTGTCAAGACTTCAAACTTGATCTGATGTAATGCTTCGTTGCCCTGATAATTATTTGTTGTACAACGCTGGCATATATATTTTTACAGCTTATTTTGTCCGTTCTTCTTTCTGTCGAACGTGAAATCTCCAGCAGTAACGTTTTCAAGAACGAGAGCTGTTTAACGAGAGCTTTTTGCGTGAAGGCTGATTTCCGAATGAGTTTCCGCATGCTGTTTCACCGGGACCTTCAAAATGGCAGAATCATTGGAATATTTGAATGGTTAAAGACCTACGTGAATTCCTTCGTGAATTCGCAAGCTGTCCCTTCGTTTGGCTCGAAACGAACAATAAGAACATTTGAGGGGTTGTTCTTCCTTGTGGGTTCTTTCGTGACTTGAAACAGCACAACTTGAAGAGGCCCGAAAGTCGCAATACCTGCATTCGAAGGGTTTTTCCCCCGTGTGGGTTCTTTCGTGGGATTTTAGACTTGCTTTTTGGTCACTACGGTAGTCACAGTAGAAGCACTCGAAGGGGCGCTCTGTCGTTTGCTTTCTGCCATTTTGTTTTTGTAAATGCATCTTCTTATGATGACTGAAATGCGACGTTGCTGCCGTCCGATAACCGCAAATTGCACAAACGTACTTCTTTTCTCCAGTGTGTCCACACTCATGTATTTTCAATGAGGTTTTATGCAACGTTGAAAAAGTGCAAAAGCGACATTTAAAAGTTACTCCTTTATGAACCCTGTCAATGTGGTATTTCAAAGCATTGGATCTTGCAGCCGCATATTCGCACTGGTCGTAGGTGCACTTGTAAGGCTTTTCCCCTGTATGCAGTCTTATGTGATTGTCCAACTTTGTAAATTCTGACGTTGTATACCCACAGAATGAACAAGTGAACACTTTTTTAACAATCTTTTGCTTTTTCACTTTCTTCACTCTAGTTCTGTGAGAAGTTAGATGATCAGCAAAGTTTCTGGTTCCGGCTACATTGATTTTGAATCGCTCTTTACACCAATGGCAGACGTATGTATCTTCCGAATTTCTTTTTTTGGATTTTATTTTGGTTTGCGGAGTTCCTGCTGTAGACACACTTGCCTTCTCTTCCAATTTTAAAATGACATTGTCACGATGCTTTTGGGTTCGTAGATGACGGATATAATTCGTGTGCTTGGATTTCTCACCGCAAACATTGCACGAGAGCTGAGGACTCATGTTGGCTTCAGTCCTGAATTGAAGAATTTAAATTGTAAATCTAAAAGGATTTAATTTATATAATTTATATAATTTATATTTTATTCATTGCATGCAGTATAGCGTAACTGTATTTACTTCACCTACTAATTTCAGATACTCTGTCACTGAAAATATTTTCTTCGAACAAAATCAAATTTTTAGTAACAAAAGAATAGAAGGTTGTGTACTGTTACTACACTACAATACAAGGAAGAATTTAAGGGCTGTCGCACACTGCTGTGGCTCGCTTTTCAAATCCGCTTTCCCTTCTCTCACTTCTTCTCTTTGTCTCTTTCTAATTTAATTTTAATCTTATTCGTGGGTAACTTGTAGACCTAATTTAAATGGTAATATGTAATCTTTAATTTTTGATTTTTCGCTTGGTTAATGTAATAATTATTTTATTCCTAGTTCTCTTTTTATTAAGTACTGTTGTGCTTATTATCTTTAGTGATTTACCGTAAGTCATTTCAGCACTTTCAGTAATTTGGACGGGGTAAGACGATTTATGCGCAAGATTAATTATCGTAAATTGTTTAAAGCAAATACTAAATACTAACTAAATAGCTGTCTACACATTTGGGAGTAAAACTAATGAACCTAACGTTTCTTCCACAAACAAGATTATTTAGCAAACTGTTACAGTGTCTAAGAATGTTGAATGTATCTGACGGCTAGTTCATAGTTTGTTGTTTGTAGTTTGATTCTCCCGTTTGTCACCAAATCAACAGACAACTGATCATGCACCAAACAGTAAAATTTAAAATAGCCTCTCAGGATTTTTTATGAGCACAGCCCACAGAAAAATAAAAAATTCACAAGTTAAAAGTAATTTATCTCAGTGAATTTTAACGGGTCAACTTGTTCATGTTGAATGTCAGCTGAAATATTTTTTCTACTAACTTCAAACTTGTGCAAAGTCCTGTAGTAATTCGTTTGCCAATAGGGTCGCCGTCAAAATGTGTCCAGTGAGTCTTACGGTGTGGTTTGCGTGCAAATCCTGCAATATGTACTTTGCTAAAGTTGACGATTTCATCGAACATAAGAAGGAAAGCCATTTGACCGAATTTCAAGTCCAAAACAAGAGCTGCGTCGTATTTGAAGAGAGAACAGACGAGGACTTTGACATCGAAAGCGGGTATTGTACTATTTTTATTTATTAAATATTTGGTGGAATTGTGTGACCTTGCATTATTTACTATGATTTTAATGTTTATGTTGGTCTAGTATGACTTACAGTTCCGTGGAAACGACGCAGACAATTTTGAAAGAAGAATTCCAGCTTGCGAGACTTGCGACTGATTCACGAATTGAAACAAACTTGGAACCCAACATCGTCAGCTCTTTTGATGACCAAAATCTCCTATGGCAGATCGCCGATGGCGATCTCACTGCTCAAGCTAACAACTTCGTTTGGAATTCGGAATTAAAAAGAGTTGTTTTAGTGTCAACAACAAACGGAAGACCGCAACCGTGCCAGACCGTCGAGAATTTCACTGCCCAAACCAACGAGTACGTCGATGGGAGTTTGGAACCAATTGAAGCTACTTTAGAACTAAAGACTGAACTCGTTACCTATAAAAGCCAACGCCAAGAGAAAAGAATAAGTTCAGTTGGTTCATTTCTGCCCCAACACAATCCATTCGTACTTCTTAAACGACTGACCTCGAAGGAAATAACGGAAGCATCAAGAGCTACTAAACCGAAAATGAATTTTAAAAAACATCTCAAATCCCATTTTGTTCGGAAACCTTTCAAGTGTTTAGTTCCAACTTGTGGAAAAGCATATGCTCATCAAGGCTCCTTGTATACCCACAAAAGGAGTAGTCATTCTAACGCAAGACCCTTCGGCTGCCCACACTGTGATAAAACCTACCAGTTTCGTCATCATCTTGCTCATCATCTAAGAATCCACACTGGAGATCAGCCCTACAAATTTCCGGTGGACCACTGCGGAAAAAGCTTTGCTAAATCAACAACCGTTTCCCGTCACAAGAAATGGCATCAAATTAAGTTATAATCATTTCGTTACTGAAGATCCATTTTACTTTATTTTCACAATACTACCTTTCAAATTTTTAAAGCTATGAAGCAGATTAAAAAATGTATAAAATGACTTACAGATCAGTGGAAACTATGCCGATATTACTAAAACAAAACTTCCAGCCTTCAAAGGACTTGCGTGAGAGTCAGTCATCACCTCCTAAATTGAAGAAACAGCTACAAATGCGTAGTATTCCCAAATTGTTCAAGTGTGATCACGTAAATTGCGAAAGAGTGTATACCCTTCAGTCTTCATTGTGGAAACACAAGAAGAGTCACTCAGGCTTAAGGCCCTACTGCTGCACACAGTGCGATAAAGCATTCATACGCCGATACCAACTTGCTGAACACCTGAGAGTGCACACTGGAGAGCGGCCCTTCAAATGCCCGGTCGACAAATGCAACAAAACCTTTGCAATGAAAAGATCCTTGTGGTGTCACAAGAGAGTGCATCATAATAAGTGAAAATAATATTCATTAATTTCACATTCAATGAATGTACAAATAAATGTTTTTTGTATTTTATTCTTTTGACATTTAATAATGTGACCTGGATATTTTTTCTTTCAAGCAATTACTAGGTGGCAAACACCCAACCCGGAGTTCAAACTACATTAGGTCTAAAAGCACTGTTACTAAATCCATTACACTAGGATTACACTCACATTATACCTAGATTAAACGTCAACGCGTGTCAATTGGAAAATGATAATACCGTAAAACTTCCAAAGACGGTCGGTCTCTAAAGATTACCGGTTTCTAAAGATAACCGGTCTCTAACGGTGGCCGGGGGTTAAGGCAAATTTTTCAAAAGATAGCCCGGGCTATCTTTGGAAGTTTTACGATAATTGTATTTTGTACTGAAAAAATGTGTGTATAGGATAGCACGTAGCTCGTTGAACATGTAGTAGCATTAGTTGTTAGTTAAATTAAATAATTTTAATTTTATTACTGTTCGTTAGGAGTCAATACTTTGTATTTTAGTGTTTGCTTGATAATAATTATAATAATTGTAAATTGTTTTGAAAAACATGCATCAGTTATTTAAAATTAACGTCTTATTTTTTCTATTAGCTACTGATGGGATTCTACAATAATTAAAAAATCGTATCAAATCTGTGGTAACTCCTTAAGTCTTCCCGATACTGAGGAAGAATATGTTTCTGAAACACGGAAAATGGAATAAAACATTTACTTTTACGTAATTTATGTGCTCCATGTTATTATTATTTTTCAATAATATTTATTATTTAACGGAGCCTTCAAAATATGCCCAGTGAATCTTACTGTTATGTTGTGGGGGTGGTGATTGCACGTTATCGATGGGATTAATGATTTATGAGATGAGAATAATGAGAAGGAATGAGAAACCAAGTCATAAAATAATGAATAATCTGAATTACTGAGTTAAAAGTGAAAAAGTGAAAATGAAAACACTGAAAAATATAAATCAGCACGCAGTCTGAGTCAGTAGTGTTCCTTTTTGTTTCCAACGCTCGCACGAGTTTCAAAACCTGCAAATTGTCTTTTTACTTGTAAATCTTAAAGATTAAGGACTTTACTAATTAATTATAATAATAACTGTGCCTAGTCACTAGTGCTTAGCAGCTAAATTTAACACTCAGGAAGGCCATTATTATCCAGAATGTTTGATTTTTTATAATTTAGTGGAATTTAATTAGGTCCCTAGATTTTACTCATTATTATTTTGAGTTCTTTTGTTTTACCAATTCAACATTCAACTGTCAAAATGTGCCCTGTGAGTCTTACAGTGTGGTTTTTGTGCAAATCCTGTAAGTTGAACTTTGCTAAAGTGGACGACTTCATCGAACATAAGAAAGAAAGTCATTCCACAG
The DNA here is from genome assembly GCA_034695205.1 of Dicyrtoma fusca. Lineage (NCBI taxonomy): Eukaryota > Metazoa > Arthropoda > Collembola > Symphypleona > Dicyrtomidae > Dicyrtoma > Dicyrtoma fusca. The sequence continues at coordinate 8,950 of JAQFZC010005749.1, forward strand.
AATTTCAAATTCAAAACACGAGCTGTATCGTATTTCAAGAGAGAGTCGACGATGGGTTTGACAATGAAAGCGGGTAGTTAAATAATTTTTGTTTATTACGTCATTGAGTGTTTGGTTCAATTACCGAGTGGCATTACTTTGCGTTGTAAGGAATTAATTGCCTTGAATTTATATGACTTACAGTTCGAGTGGAGCACCGCCGACATTCCTCAAAGACGAATTATTTCAGGTTGGCAATGATTCACAAGTTGCAATTAACTGTTACGCCAACATCGTCAGCTGTTTGGCTGACCCAGAGCTCACTTGGCAGATGGCCGATATCACTGCTCAAACTATCAACTATTGTTGCAATACGGAATCAAATAGAGATGCTTTAATGCCGAAAACTGAACTCGTCACTCATCACTGATGAAAGTCAAATTGAAGAGACAGAAATACTTCAAGTTAGTTCAGTCCAGCCCCAACACAATCCATACGTGCTTCTTATACGATTGACCTCAAAGGAAATACTTGGAGCATCAAGAGCTACAAACTCGAAATTAAATTTGAAAAATCAGTTCACATCGCATTTTGTCCGGAGACCCTTCAATTCAAGTGTTTAATTCCAACGTGCGGAAAAGCATTTGGAAGTAAACCCAATTTGTATAGCCACAAAAGAAGCCATTCTAAAGCTAGGCCCTTCGGCTGCTCACAGTGCGATAAAGCCTACAAGTTTCGCAATAAACTTGTTGAACACCTGAGAGTTCACACAGGAGAGCGTCCCTGGAAATGCCCGTCCGAGAACTGTGACAAAAGCTATGGTAATGCCCGGGGCTTGTGGCGTCACAAGATAAGAATGCATAATATTAAGGCTTAATTATGTGGCTCTAAGTCTAACGACAATAATAATTTGCAAAACTAATACCTATTCATTATATTTGGATTCTTTCGACATTTAATTCGGTTTTGTGTTGTTTTCCAAAACTTTATCGTTTAGGTTTTAAAATGATGCACATCTGTTTTCGTTATCAATCTCGACTTCAAATATCCGTTCACAGTTAGAAGTAGTTCTTGTAAAAACGTACAACTCTAAAAATGGCTTGTGAATATCTATTTTTGTAAGACTGATGAGTTCCGAAGGACGAAACAAGTGCTTGTTTAGGGCTAACAAATAGTTATTTTGTTGTTATTCACGATTAGCTGAATTTCAATTTTAAAAAAAAGTATTTTTGTACTTTAAAATACATGTGTCCGGTTGTAAATATTTGTGAAATTAATCACAGCATTACTCAAACCTGCTTGTTTAAAAAATATGATTTTAAATTACAATGACAATATTAGTGCTAAAAAGTATTTAAAAAAATAAAGATCTACTTTCTACGCCGTTAAATTTGTGTTAAAAACTTTGTTTTCACGATTTTTCGAAACAGCAAACCTAGATTTTATTCTTTTAAACGCTGTTAAACATACTCTATAATTTTAATAAGTCAACACATTTTTAACAATATTTTTCTTTTTCACCTTCTTCCGTCTACTTCTGTTGCAGGTTTTGGTGGTATATTTTTTACCCATAAAATTATAATACATATTCATACATATAATGACATACAAAATGTTTCAAACAATGTTCCCATTTAATTTTATTATTCATAATAATTCCTAGAAGTTTACTAGAGTGAAAACGAGGAAATGTCATTATTGCGAATAATAAAGAACTTTTGGTTACTGATACGCTTATCTCTACTTAAGTCCATAATTAAAGCAGCACTTTCAGTGGGATTTAACTCCGTTTTTGGTTCGTTAGTTCAGGTATTCAAGTGGTTGTTTTAAAACTGTTTTAAAAAATTGAAGTTAGTGACTTCAAAAGAGCGATGGACGGAAAAGCATATAAAAAAAGAAATAATTATAAATTCGGGTTGAGAATATTTAACCCGTGACACGTGGTAATGTGGTATACGTAGTTCGATTTTATTAAAATCGTTGCGTTGCAAATAACTGATATTTATTGTTAATATTACAGCAAACGTGGACTGGAATTACGCGGAGCGTGTATAGCCATTGATTTATTTTTTCTTTATTTATGTATTATTTATTTATTGTATTTATTTTTCATTTATGTACGATTAAGAGGAAAGAGAAAGAAGATTACAAAACACAGACAACGATACAACACAGTGAATACAGAAAGACATTATTAGAATCAGCTGAATCAACTATTTGGGACAAGGGAAACAAAGATGGGTTTTAGAGTATAATTTATTCCATTATTTTCTATGCCTTTATTTCATACTCGCTCGTGTTGTTGTTACAGGGAGTAGAAGTCAAATGTGATTTGCAACTACGTAGTACGTACAGGCATTTATTACTAGTTAGATATTCTACATTAAACATTTTTGTACACTGCTTAAAGTAGACCGTAGGCAAATACGAGAAATTAATTTACAATAATTAATTACCTACTACCTACCCTTACTAATAAATTTCCTGTATCTCTCATATCTACAAAATATAATGCTATAGTTACACTTATTTCTACTTGGTCTATCACTGCATCTAACAAACGGTTTTAGCCAGTCGCCATATCTTTCAGATTTTTGGAGTTTACAACCAAATTTTAGTAACAGTTTGGTAAACCTCTCTTCAATTTTTACTAAATTACATGCTTGTGCAACTTCAGCATAGTTACTTTTACTTACATATTTCCCAGTAATTATGCTAAGACATTTTTTTTCGACAGTTATAATTTCATTCATTACCTTATTCGTTAATTGTTGGCTCCATAACGAAGAAGCATATTCTAAGTTACTTCTTATGTACATTTTATAAATTGCCACTAGTTTAGCTACACAGAGAATCCACATTGCTTAAGTTTCCGTAATATGAACAATTTTTGAAGAGTTTTTTGTACGTTTACATTAACATGGTTCTCCCAGTCAACTGTATCACTAATTTAAACTCCTAACAATTTTGCATTGGTGACTACTGGCAATTTAACATTGTTAATGCAAATTTCTGCACTAGAGAATTGCTTACCTCTAGACATATCAATAAACATCACTACACACTTGCTGGGATTTAGTTTCATTCCTAATTTACTTGTCCATGTACTAATATCATTCAGATAATTTTGCATTTCAGGCTTTTCCCCATATTTTACCGCTTTAGCTACAGTCATATCATCAACATAGCCATTAAAAATATTTTTCATATTCTGGGCAGTGTTTTGATACTTCAATTTGAAATAAGTTAGTAATTAATCAATACAATAAATAGTAATGGGGCTAATTTTGTTCCCTGTGGGGTACCATTGAATATACCATTAAAATCAGATAAGATATCTCCATCTCTAACACACTGACTTCTGTTACACAAAAAATCTTCAAGCCATTTTATATCACATCCATCAACTTCCAAATTGATTAGTTCATTAAAAAGTATATTATTATCTTCCAAGTCGAAGGCTTTAGACAAATCAAGTAGTACCACAATTACATAAGTTTTCAGATTATCTATTACTCTATATATAAAATCTAGTAGGCTTACTAGGTAGTGGGAGGTTGACGAGCCTTTTATTGACCCATATTGACCTTTACTGATTATACTGATTAGTTGTTAATACAATTTCTCGAACATAAACTCTTCCATTATTTTTCCAAAAATATCAGTTTGAGAGAGAGGTCTTAGTGTGTCTAAACTTACTGTACCTGTTTCCTTGAGAATCGGAGTGATAACGCCCTTTTCCCAATATTTGGGTATCACAAAGTTAGTGCAGGAAAAATTGAACATGAATGCTAATGGGGTTGCCAACATAAATCCTAATTCCTTGATTATTTTGGTGGGGGTGCATTCTGCACATTACTTTTATCAATTTTAAGTTTATCGAGTTTTTGTAGTACTGCAATTTTATTTATATAAATAGGAGTTCCTGTTACGCTATTGTTTTTGACTATTGGGTTATACATAGTGTTAATTTTTGAAAAATGACAGTTAATTTCATTTAACACCTTTTTTTATTGTTACCATTATTTTCAAACATTATTTAATTAGTAACTGAAACTTGTTTTTTCATACCACAGACGTCTGCTACTACCTTGTAAAAGGTTTTTAGATTACCACTGTTAATTCTTGTTTTTATTAAATTGTTGAATTTTTCCTTCGCTTCTCTAATCTTTTTGTGGAATTGAGTTTTGAAACATTGTACATTCTCAGTACCTACATTGGTTTTTTTAAGCGAAGGAGCTTATTCGCCATTGCTTTTATATCATTAAATCCATGACCGACTTTGTGACCTATCTACTTTTGTTTTTAACGGGAAAGCCTGATTAAACGTATGAATTAGGTTATTATTTAATTCAGACATCATAATATCTATCTCATTACAGGTATAAAAGTTTGTCCAATCCCAATTAGCAATAAGATCTATAAATTACTTTTTATTGACATTATTATATACTCTGTATTGTATTTCCGCACGTTTTTCTTCAAAATTGTTAAAGATAGTTTGTGGGTTAAGCTCAATTGGGTAGTGACCACTCATTGTAATTTTTAAGGGCGTTAAAGATATTCGCTGCTTATAGTAATGACTGATGTTTGTAAAGGTTCAGTCGTTCAGTATTTGGGCTGGAGTAAGGGAGTGGTGTTATGGGTTAAATATCCATAAGGCCACACGCATAAGACCACACTATAGGGCCACA
>JAQFZC010005750.1:0-13622 GCA_034695205.1 Dicyrtoma fusca
AGCCGTGGGGTTCCTCCACATCTACAATCGTAGAGGACGTATCTTCCGGAGCCACTACGGTTTCAGTGGCCCAAGATTACAGCTTTCCGTCGTTTCTGAACTTCCTAATTCTATTCAGCCCATCGTGTCTTCTGCTCAGGTTGCCCGACTCAAGGAGACCCTTCTGCCTTATCCAAATGGAATACTCCGCATGGCCGCCGTGAACAGAAAGCAATTGCATGGATGAATGCTAAGGTTCCGGGTGCGTCTACGCTCATTAGGCAACATTTCAGGACCAGCAACGTTGGGACCAGTCATCTTATCCCCCTCCGCGAGAAAAGTCATACCTCACCTGTGTCAGAGGATCCTAAGCTGCAGATCCCCATGAGCAGCCTCCGAAAGATGCGCTATCCCACGCTGAATTACCATGGCGGTGCTAGTCGGTCGGGTCGACCTTTTGGAAGGGGGGGGCATGCAATGGTGACGAGCCGAAGGCAACGTCACCATTAAATTCAGCTTCGGACTTTGTTTGTTATTATTATTATTATGGTTTTGCGTTACTTATTTTAATAATATAAACTTTTATTCGAATTCATTGGCTAATGGGTATGGAAACGTAAAATAGTAATGGGAAATTCGGACTTGAATCGGGAATTCAAGTCCATCATTATTCTATTCTGGGCCTTCGATCTCTCAACTTGTCTTAACTTTTACTCTTGTTGAAAATAAATTCTGTTCTGTTTTGCCTACGGCGCTTAAACCCAAAGTCCAACCTTTTTATTACAATATGTAGGTACATAGACTCCTATCTGATCTATGCTCCGATAAATACGTCCTCAGTGATTGGCTCTTAACACTATTTCATTAAATTCGTGGGTCCATATTTGTCTGTCACAATATTATTATGGTGTTTCAATTCTTAAGCTTTGATATATTGAGCTGGTGGTTAGAGTGAGTGTGTGTGTGTGTGTGTAAGTATTTTGTCCACGTCGCTAGATGCGGAAGACTTTATTCCCTGACAAGTGAAGCTTAACGATCCAGTGTATGTAAGACACGAAGAGCTGATAAACTAATAGGAGTAGAGAGATAAATAGAGAATCATAAGGAAAGATTCGAGAAAGTGAAATAAAAGGGCAATCTGTTCCCAGTTTCAACCAGTTTTGTGTTGCGTCTTGTTCTTACAAGTTTAAAGTTGAAATTGTACTTGATAAGTGTGACGAGTAAATTCACGGCGTTTTTGTATTTGTGAACAGTAAAAATTAACTTCTCAGTTTACGAAGACTGATACAAGTTAAAAAGTACTCAAGTATTAACATTTTTTAATTTTTTATAAGTAGGTGTAGTGACGTGACTGGAGGCTATAGTTCAATCAAATTGATTTTGGAAGTCATTCGGTGCATTTTGTGACGAAATTCAGTGTCCATTTCTGCTGTAACTTGAAATACAAGAGATCACTTTTCACACGGGTGCATGATGTTCGGAAAATTCAATTTAAAAAAATCGTAAATGATAGTCCGGTGACTTTTTTAGTGTGATTTATCTGGAAAGTACAATGATGGAAGATTATCGATCAGCAGCAGGCTTTATGCTCGCAAGTACGTCTCTCATTCGTAAGATACAAGTTTTTAATGTGTTTGTGTATAGACTAATGTTGACGTCCCAAATCAGGTTGAATGTAGAGGGGTTAAAAGGAAAGCTTTTTCTTGGAGCAGCCAGTTTGGCTATTCATCGTGATCCATATCATCATCGTCTCTGTCTGCTGTTGATATATGCTGCTTATATGTACTTGAATGCGGTTGATTCATCAGAGCCAAAGTACAATGTACGATTGATGAGTAAACTTCAAATGAGATCCGCTGCATTCGTACATAATTCTGTATCTATAGCACTTAGACCGTTTTATGCGTGGTTGATATCTTATAGATTTAATTTAAATATTCCTCCTTAGATTTTAATGTTACTATTCTCCTAGTCAAATTAACATCTGGCGAACGATAGTCTCGAGTCATACTGCTGTAGCTTTTTTTGCTTTTTTTAAAGCACTGTTTGAGTGCTCAGTTGAAATGTTAAGAATCACAAGAACCAGGTCGTTAGGTTAGAAGCATATCCAATTAAAATTATTTAAATGGAATGGAAAGGAATAATTGAACTGATTCGATCTGTTTAACATTTCTTTACGTCATGGTCACTACGCTTTAAAAGACAGAACTTGTATGTAGTTCCTACTTACTACTTGTAAATAAATACATCAATTCATGTTTCGTCATTGACGAGCTTGTCAGTCAGTTTTTCAAAGTATAAATCAAAATACAAAATAATAAAAATCGCTTGATGGGTTATGCTTGGTGAGTAGGCATACTTAATACCTGGAGCTGTAGTAAATATATTTTTGAAATTAAATTTATTTCTGAAATTCTCTTACCATTTTTTAAATACTTTTACTTTTTTAATAAACTATTTGCGTTCAGAATACAGGAAAACTGATAGACATTTAGAAAGATGGACTAACAGTATTAAGCCACTACTGGCTTACGGTACCGGTTAGCATAGGTACCTACAACTACCTGTATTATGCAGCGATTTCGTTGACAGCCCAAAAGCCCAGAACGCTATAAATTTTATCAAACCCAGATTGTATAACTCTGTCGTTGCTGGATAGCGATTCTTTACGGCCTTCATCTTTATAGATATAATTATGTAGCAAGTAAAACAGTGATTTACGTGTACTACATAGGAGTTTATCGTGATTGGAGTAAAGATAGGTATTCAAGTACCTCATCTCTTTATATACTGTTCCTCCTGGATTCTCATAAAAATTTGAAAAATAGCTGTATGTCAACCCCCAGATGATATAGGCAAAAATCTGTGGATAGGTAGTTTGATTTACCTAGGTACTTTTCCAGGAACCAAATTTTGTAATACAATAGCTGTTGTATGTAGGTGTATATTTATGCAATTCAAAATCGAAAATTTTTGGGGAAGTTGATACAGTTGTTGGCGATAAAGCATTTCGCCTAGGTGAAATACCTACAGATGCATGATCATGCTTCTGAGAACTGAGAAAGCCATGATATTCGTTTCTGTGAATTTTGCCGTGGCTTTGGCATCCAGTAAAATCTTTTCTCCAGTTTGTTCACCTGAATCCATCAGCACAGGCGTACATGGAAAAATTCCGGATAAAAAAGCTAAAAGTTCGAAAACACTGATCCCCAGTTTTCCGCTCGTAGATTTCGTTTATGATTTCTGTTGTAACGTATCGACTTACTTAAGTTGCGGAGGATTTTTTTGAAGTACAACATTACAAATATTTGTATCCCACTAAACGTCAGAAGTCCAACCAGTTTTTGTTTCTTCGTGGAAAATTGTGCTGTTCCTTTATTGCGTCATAAACTATAGTAGTTGTTATTAGTTTTTCTATGTTTCGGGATTAATTTGAAGCATTGCTTGATTTTTAGTTTTTGTAAGGCCTGGGAGCATGATCTGTATCACCCGTACTAGCACTAGCGTACGGGTTATTAGATACATTGAGAAATTCAGAGTGACAAAGGCCCGGCAGCACGGACCCCATTACCCAACAACAGTAGCTTTGTGTAATTCAAGAAACGGCCAGAGGCGTTTTAAAGTCTAAAACTTAACTTCAGGAGCTGTGGTTTTGAAGAATGCGCAGATCAAATACTTTTAATTGCCGCTGGGCAAAATTGTTGCTTTTTTATCTCAGCGTCTAATAGTTTTAAAAATCCTTTGTTTTTGACTATACTAATGGATATGTGCTATGCAATTATACTTCGTTACTCTTCCTAGTTTCGACACGGCTTTTTGATGTGTGTTGCTCGTTTTAGTTGTATTAAAAATGCCTTTTGTTTTTACTGTTCATGGTTGAGTAATTCGTTGCATCATGGAGCGAAACAACCCCTCGTTTAAATTTTGGTGTTATGAAATGCTTGTAATCTTAAGCTTGATGTTTGCCAACATGTTGACGTTAGTAATAATTAATTGGCCCGTCCTCTTCTAGCTCAAAATTCCTATTCCTATTTGAAGCTATATTAACTAGGATGAGTTTTGTTTAGAATTCTAAAATGAATACTACGGAGCTAAGATTTAGATTTGTTTAGGCGTAACCCTTGCCTTGTCAACCATGTTGTCGTAAGTTGTTTGTGATCTTCGAATAAATGCTACCAAAACCAAATACATGTCTATAGGCAGGAAATCAGGCGTACTTTTTGATTTCGTCAATTTAAGCATTTACAGCTATTTTAATACCCTTTATCCTGATTTTTAGGAAGCATGTCCTCTTCAGAAGTTAGAATGACGCCACGACCACCCAAGACACCAGCATGGTCTGTACCACCTATTATGGCGTCTGCACTGGACGATCCTTCGTCGTGTTCAGATAATGCATCTGATAATTCCGATAAGATTGAGAATATGTGTGCTACTCAGAACCACCAAAACAAAAATCGCAAAAGGAAAATAGGAAATAATACATCATCGTTGTACGCAGCTCCAAACAATATGATAAATCATCAGCCTAAAGATAGTCACCTCAGCCATGGTCATAGCGGTCACAATAATAATCAATCCGGTGGTTCTGGACAAGGTAAAAAATTGTTTATTTTTAATATTGCAAGTACTTACCTTTATCGACATGTTTTGACAGCGGTAATGCCCGTAATGTTATAGCGTTATTTTGGGTATAGCTCTTTGTTTGCTCTTCGAATGCTGTTGAATACATTATTTGGATACATTTTTAGGCAGTCTTTGGGCTGAGGCTGAAAGCTTAGCGGCTGACTTTGATGGGTCACTTTCAGGGCTCGGTGCAGATTTGTCCACAGCTTCCTATGACATGTCTGAAGCTCTTCTTGCTCTTCCATCCTTATACCGTCACCATCACAGAAACGGCACTTCTCAGCAACCAACAAATGCAATGACGTGAGCACGATTTTCTTTTGGTTTCACATGAATTTTCCTATTTTCGTGTTAGGCCGTTGATATTAAGAGGGACTGTATTAGTGCTGCAGCATGTCTTCCAATTCCGTGAAAACAATTTATTTAGAATTTATACTTCAAAAATAATCTTCAGCTGGTGTAAAATTAATTAGGGGCAAACCATTGTGTTGGTGCTAGAATCAGATTCCTCAATCGCTGTGTGGGGACTCTCTGATTACTACTTTAGCTAATTTATTTTTCCTGTTTCTTTTATTGCCATTGCTGCAGTCGTACATTCTATTCTCTAGCTTTCGTTTTGATGATTCTTATTTGTGCGTTTAGAGGTGGATTTCTGAAGGAGGCTGGCCTCACACCATTGTCAGCAGCTCATTTACATGGAGGCTCGTCCGTTTCCCTCCCTGGTGATTTTCATTTTGAGACACATCCTACCTCGCCTTGTCATCAAGGTTCAAATATGAATTCGAATGCTAATGCTCACCACTCTCAACATGATCAGATTAGCCTGGACTTTGAAAGAAGGTTGGAGAGAATTTACGCCATTGCCCCATATGCTAGTTGTATGCTTATTGTATATTCTTAAATAATTTCTCTACTTCAACTTAAAATACATGCGTGTATATGCCTACTTCTTGGTAATCCACCAAAACTTGAATTACTTAATTTTTAGCTTTCGTAATTGCTCAGGACCTATTTCAGCCAAAATGTAACGTTGGGAAACTTTTAATGTGTGCGTGCGACAAAGGGGTTTCAATAACTACAATGTAGTAAATATATGTAGGAACTTACGTAACATACGTTTTAAATGTTATTTGTATACCCCTCGGCCCTCGTTACCTCAACATTATTTTTGCTGCAATTTAGCGTGTGATTCTCAACCCTCCCCAAGTTATTAAACCCCCTTTTTGGAATTTTTATTTGTATTTTGGCTCTAATAACCCTGGGTTGCGATCCCTCATTTACGGTATAAAAATACTTGTTCATGCTTATTCCCAAACTCAGTCGTACTAATCCTTCGTTTTGTAATTGCTGAGCTTTAAAGCTCATTGATTTCAGTTGGGGCCGATGTACGTTTTGAAATGAAAACCCGGCCAAAAATATGTTGGGATACTTGTTTAAGTTAAAATAAGTGGGAAATTATTTATGAAAGTACAGTGTTTGAAACAATATTTGGCTTAATTTGATCTCAATAACCTTATTAAGCAGATATATTTGCTGACTTTTAACGCTAAGATTGTTGGAATCATTGTAATTTGTATTTGTGTAGTTCAATGAATAACTTGACCACAAAAAGATGAATCAAATGGTATTTCTTCTGATTCCCAAGGTATCAATATGTTCTCGCAGCAGCTACTTCCATTGCCACCAAAGTAAATGAGGAAACCTTGACTTACTTGAATCAGGGACAACCCTACGAAATAAAACTGAAAAAGCTTGGAGAATTGCAGTCATATCGTGGTGTTGTATTTCGCTCAGTCGTTCGGTTATGCTTTCACGACCGTCGCCTTCAGTTTTCAGAAAGAGAGCAGATTGCGCAATGGGAGGACGCACATCCTAATGACAGAATTTTGCAGGTATAAACACGGACTGATGAATAAATCAATCATTTCTAGAATATCTTGAAAATTCGAGAGTTTGTTACTCGGTCCCTAAAATGTTGTTTGACGGACGTTTTACCGGCGTTAAGCCTTTTGTGTTGCCGTATTGGGTTTTGTGATATTTGGTGAACTAATGTAAGCTTTATTATTAGTTTAATCGTAATCGGTGACAAAAAAGTATTCTTTCCGTAAAAAATGATATTGGCTGAACATTAATACAGGATGTATGTATGTATGATGGTCCTTGTTAAGTTTATGACTTTGAAAAAGCACATTATTGTTTTACGAGCATGTGAGTTTATCGCAAATGCTGTATCTTGTATCGATGTCAGTCGATCTATAGTTTAATACTTCGTTCGGCAGTTCGAGGTGCTAAATTTTGACTCTGCGAGCGTTCTTGTAAAATTTGCTCTCTTTCAGGTTGACTTACCTCTGTCCTACGGAGTAACCATGGTGCCAAATCAAACTGATGTTCCAACAAACATGGTATCTTTTTTGTGGGAGCCTTTGAAGGAAGTTGGACTTTATGTCAAGGTTACTAGCACAAATGTCTCTTTTGATTATTGTAATGTGCACTTTGGTTTCGTTTTTTAGCACAACGGCTGTACAGTGTTTTAATTCCATTGTTAATATTTTTAACAGGTGAATTGTATTAGCACTGAATTTACTCCTAAAAAGCATGGGGGCGAAAAAGGGGTTCCCTTTAGAATAATGATTGAAACATTTTCCCATCCAGACAACGTTCGGCTTCATGCAGGTGCTTGTCAAGTCAAAGTCTTCAAGTTAAAGGGTGCTGATAGAAAGCATAAGCAAGACAGAGAAAAAATTTTCAAGAAAACTCCTGGGGAGCAAGCAAAGCTTCAACCGTCCTATGATTGCACAGAACTTACTGATGTAAATATTAAATATATAATGTGCTACACTTTCAATAATACTTAACTACTTTTTGCAAAATTGTTTCGTTGTAACATAGACTAAATTTCACTACGATGTTTTTAGATTTCCTTAGAATCTCTGGATTCTCCTCCACCTCCAATGCAAAATCACAGTCATCATGCACTAATTTCCCCAACTTATTCATCTGATCAGCCTGTGGCTGATTCACCCGACAATCAGAGTTCTACACAAGCAAATAGTACAACGAACGTTGCAGGAGCTGGTAACTCTAACTGCTCGAACGTCCCGTCTGGCAGTTACTCCAGTTGCTTCTCAGCCCATTTTTCTCCAGAGTCTGTACGTCGATGGTTAGCCCGAAATCGGTAAGTAGTACTGATGCCACGCTGACTTTTCATGCAAAATATGGTACCGCACTGTTCTCGAAAAGTATGTAATGGTTACCCGCTATTTAATATCCTCCAGTAGGCTTCGTGGATAGAATGTCATGAAAACTAATTGGTTGTGTAGATTTTAATGTAACAATAATGTGTTAACGTAAAAGCACGCGTGTTATTCAAAAAACAAAGAAAGATGTAGTATAGTCCAGTGACTTTTTACATTTCAAACACAATCAGATTAAGCATTTATCAGTACATAGAACAATTTGTTTCACATCAGATGTTCGTTCTCACCCTTTTAAATGGGAAAGAACCTCTTGTGTAACACTATGATGCCTATAATGTAATTTCAAAATGTTTGGTTTGAACTGTAGATTTTCTGCAACGAAGACTCTCTGGGACTTTAGTGGGTTGGACTTATTGCGCTTAAGTAAAGAAGAATTAATCGAAATGTGTGGCCTAGCTGAAGGAATCCGTCTTTATAACGCACTGCATTACAAAATTACATACTATGTCACTCTCACAAATACAAACGTAAGAATTTTTTTCCTTTCGCACTATCGATTGCTTACTGCTGAATTGAAACCGGCAAATTCTTCTATATGTATAACGTATAACCTACTTCAGCCAAGTAGGTAGTAGGTATCCCAGTAACCGTGGGTAAAATTTGTGTTTTACTGTTGCTGTGAGCAAGCATTATTGTAGTATCAGTTTAACAAAAATACTTTCTCTTCTATTTCTTAAATCAGGATCCAAAGGCTGAAGGAAGTCAAGCACTAGACGGTACTACAGAAGTTCTGTATCATCCCATCTGCCTGTCTTCCCCATCGATATCTGAACTAACGTCTGTGCTGGGATCTCTTTTCAGTAATCATAGTCCCCTCGATCCGTTAGTTGTTGAGCGCCTTCTTTTATCTGTGAATTCGCCTGCGAATTGCCGAATACGGGTCCTACTTACCGAACAGTTAATTTCTACTATTAAGGACCAAACAGCTTTTAAGGCAATTAAAAATGGAGTTGAAGTTTTTCTTGAAATTTTGGAATAGGTTTTATATCTACATTGTATTTTAAGTAATAATCTTGTATGTATGCATTTAATCATTGCAAAGCTTTTACATTTTAACTGTTTGTGTAGGGGATGTGGAATTTTAGTGGTGAAACCATCTGGTGCTTTCTGTTTCTTCCCTTTTATTTTTATTGTTCAGTACTGATAGCAGTCTTAGCTATGTATAAGTTTAAAGATAGAATAACATGGGGTAAAAATGCAAGGAAATATTATTTCTGTAAAAGCTAGTCCTGACTGTCGGTTTCTACTTCGTTGAATGAACTCAGGTAAATTGAAATTATCATACAGTGAAGCGTACCTAGTTACAAACATACAATGTACAACTACAGTAATAAAGAACCTTCGCATCTTGTTTCCGTTGTAGACACTATTGCTGGGTTAAAACTCTTCTACTAATCTTGGGCGTTGCCATTTTGCAGACTAGGTTGAGGAAGGACATTGAAGTTAGCAAGAGTTGAATTTTCTACTATTAGTGGAGTCAGCAAACCAGTAAAACAGTCAGTTTTGGCGGAGACGAGTTATGACTACGACTGTAAACAGTAGAGTTGACTATAAATTTTGACCTGTCCAGTAAGATTTACTTACTGGAGCAAACATGTTACTTGAAAGTGAACTTTATGATCGGAGGTTTGCAAAAATTGTATCACGTCCTTAAATATTAGTAATATTTTCACTTAAGATTTTACTACAAGTAGCAGTAGCACATTTGACGAGAAACAACAGGTACAAAGATAGGGTAATATTATCAGTTGTTTGCATAATTCCATAATTGAACCGACTTATGTAAGATAACATAATGAATTAATTTATGGGTGGATTCGATCTGACTCACTACTACTGTGCTGGACTGGGCTTTGTTGCCCTATATTGATTTTTGCCCCCTGTTTTCTTATATTTTTGTGTGCTATTCATTCAAGGTATACGCTAATACAGCAAGCACACTCAGTTTGGAACTGCTGCTAGTTTTACATGTTAGTCAAGTTTTAATATGAATTAGTTATAGATATTTATATAAGGTATCATAGTTGTAGTAGTATACGTAAGAAATAATACCAATGTAATATGTATAAAGTGCCGATAAAATCTGCAAATCTTACAATTAGTCTTGATACAGTTTATTATAATTTTTCTGTGTAAGTACCTATGTAATGTCATAAATTCTAGAGTCAGTGGTAACTGCCTGCTACGATGTAGCCAATTTTTACTTCTTTACGGCCGGCTGACCTTAAAAACTCGTCCAGACGCCGGTACGCAAATTCGAGGATATTGGGATGTACTTGTCCAATACGATAGCCAAACATATTAATGAATACCTGAAGAAAGTTTGAGATATTTTTGAAAAAAGAAATAAATAGTTTGCTAATAACATAAATCGATTTTGGAAATACATGAACTAGGGAGTTAGTGAATGAGTGCTGTCAAAATTGTGAATATATATATATATATATATCTGTGTTATTATGTGCATCCATAAATTGCTCATTTGTTGTCCGATTACGCACCAAATGATGCCCGTACATATGCCATTATGCAGACTATGCTATGGCTACAAATAAATTCTCCAAAAATGTTATGTAATTACATACATCTTGTTGTCCTTTGCAGTAGACGGGATACATAAACGTTTATAACTTAGGTAGGTTTACATCAAATAATTTTTGCAAAGATAATAGGATTCAGATTTACTTCGCTACGCTTATTTTATGCATAGTACTGTAATGATCCTAATAGTAGCCGGGTCTCAACTAGTTGCCGAGTCTACAAGCTGTTAATGCTAATTATTTGTACTGCAAAAATAAAAACTTAAACAAATAACGGTAAATTAAAGTAAACTAGACTAAGGTCTGGCTCTTCGGGTGCATGGTTTTCGGCAGGTGGCAGGTGGTAAGTATCTACCAGGATTTTAATGCCTACCGATAGAGTAATACCCATTGGTCGCGTGTAATATCCACAACCGTGATTACCTTCTGTCCCTGTTTAAAGGACTCTTGTCCATCGCTGATTAACGTCTCGTGTGTACACAAAGGAACGAAAATAAAGGGTTGAGTATTCATTACAGAGTGTATTGAAAAAGTTCGTGTTATTATTGGTTAGATTTCCGGTCTAAACAGAAAACTGTTAAACCAAGTTTAGGCGCAAGATATTCGCTTGTTCGATGTTTCTGTTCGGTGTGTGCTGACGTGCTTTTTCTGCATTTGCTTGTCTGATAATTTATATTTAAAACAATGACCTTATTCCTAAAGGCTACCGCATCAGGTGACAAAACAAAGATGTCAACCGTTTAAGGACTTCTCAAAGCAAATGACACGTTATGATCAATAATGTTATGTTGCGGATGGATTTCCTAAAATCCTGATAGAGCCTCAGCGGAGGTGTCTGACTTGGTCTTATAAATGTCAAGTGCAGTAATGCACACACATACAAAAACAGGCAAAGTAGATACGAAAGATTTTGCAATGGATGGATAGTTGAAGTTAAGTACCTACAATTAATTTTGGATATAAGTTTGTCAATTCGGAGGAAGGTACATTACATATTATACTATAGTTTGTGCGCTTTTGTTCAGTTGTTCTTGAGTCTGGAAAAATTAATGTCGACCCGTTTGGTCTCCGAACTTTTTAATAAGCCGCCTGTTATATTTCCTTTAAAGAAGCCATCCGTAATTCCATTCATAAAACGCAAATAATTTACAACAGATTATTTTCAATCTTTCACGCATCTCAATTTTTGGATGTGGATTTTAAAACTATTTAAAAAATATACATTTATACCTTTGTTATTGCCATTTTACCTATTTTATTTTTTGGTGAATTTCATTTAGTGTAACGGTAGTACGGTTACCTATCTTTCAACAACGCAGTATATATTTCAAGGTACTGTCATAGTATATTAATACTAATAATATGTTCAAAAAGCGACCAAGAAAGTGCAAATTTGCCAAATTGGCAGTACGCAAGCCAATACTTTAAAAATACAATAGTGCTTCGTTAGTTAGAATATTTAAAATTAAAAGTAGTATGTACATACTGCACAGTGCTGAAAGTAAAAAGGAGACTTGAATTACCTAAGCTGGGGTTGTATTTTTTCGTGAGTTCTTATATAAACAGCATTGCTTGTTTTTTGACATGATTAGGTAGCCAGAAAGTAATTCTACATGAGGTACATTACAGATGGGTATAATTATGCATGCAGGTGCGTGGTTGAGTTGTTACCCGGTAGCATTTTATGTCATGTAGGTGTTCTTACAAAGCCAACCACAAGTACGTGTACTTCGATGGTTAAAACAAATGGACATGTACTATAACTATAGCATTAGAACATGGTATACCATAGATAAGATGTATCGTGTAGATTGTTTGCGAAGGGGTTACATACAACCGGTCACCAGACGCAACTGATTGTTTATATATTCTTTTGCAATTTACCAATTTCATTTCAAGTGTATTCATTTTGCTATATCATTTTTAATCTCAACTGTATTTTAAAGTTTTTTCGTCATTGTGCATATACACAACATAAACATAACAATTATGTCTACACATAAGTACCTACGTGTAAAAACAAATCTGTGTGCATCCCTAAGCTATGTATATCCTATCCAATGTTTTCTTAATATCACCGTGTCATTACTATATGGAATTGTATTACCTATTTTTGTTTTTTAATGAATTGTTGTAAAGATCAGTGTAATAAATCATACTTATATTGTTATCATTGTCTCTACAGCATATTTATGGAAAAAGTTTTAAGCTCATACCTCGTACCTACATACATATAATCTGTGAGTTATTCTTATTGTACCTACCTGTATACTATACATATACAATTCCCCGAAACCATCTTTAAAACTTACTATTAAAAATTCATGATCATTTCCCTTGTTGTGCTGTTCACCGTCCATGCTTTTCACCAATTCCGTATTCGACCACCACAACAGTCTCATTTTCCTATCGCACACAAGCCGGAAATAAGAGACCGACACCACAACCTTTGTGGATTGCAACACAGTATCACGCCAGAACTCGTATGCTCGTAAGGTTCCGATGTATTTCTCCCTCGCCTACTCCTTCAACATCCCTCCCGGGACATGGCGACGGGTCACGGTCACTCACTAGCACTCGTAATCCCTGACTACGACCCCTCCTCAGGCCTAACTGCGTATAGACTTCTTCTCTAACGAAGATGAGTAGTTATCTCTATGTAGGTTCTTGGAATCCCGGTTTTACTGGTTCTCGCAGGTCGTCCTGCTGGTTCCGAAGGGCTCTGACCCGATGAGGACCTCAGACAACCTCTGCTCCCTGTTCGGAAACTCGTCAACACTCCCCACCGACTCGGATTGCCGAGTTCCTCGGTCGTCCTATCCTCGACACTTGTTAATTACTCGGTAGGGCTACGCCCGTATGAATGTTTTGTTAGGATGCACCGTGGAAACAATAAACTGCGTCTCTTGTCTCTATACCTGATTTGCGAATTTCATAAAATACTTTTATTCGCAATAACACTTACACTTCCAGGCCTCTCCGCCTGTTCTACCGACTAGTTCTATATTACTAACTATATTAAATACACACAATAAACAACTACAAACTAAGAAACTAGTAAGCCTTGACTTACTATGAAAATAAGAAATAAAATGACTGGGGTAAGAAATGGGAAATGAGCTCGACTCTGTACTTTGGAACTGACAACGTTCTTGACTCGCGTACAGATAGGAACTAAGGATCCAACAGTCCATCGCACCGCTTCCCTGGCTCTGTTGGA
>JAQFZC010005751.1:0-13621 GCA_034695205.1 Dicyrtoma fusca
TTGTCAATAATTCAATTCTAATGAAATAAAATAGATTGTAGCAAACTAATTAGATTAAGTAATTTCATAAATTCTCTAAACAATAATACAATAATATTACAAATAATAATAAATTATATCTGCTTAAATCATTCTCTCAGTGATCCTTAACCATAGAAACAGTGACAACCTAAAGTTCGTCACAGTACATACATACATAGCTGCTGGGATGCCTTGTAATGAGAACGGGAGTTTTGGGAGCGGATGCGGATCAATTTCCATTTTTGTTTTTCGTCTCTTCTCTTCAACTCTTTTCAGGTTTCCTTTAATTAATGTTGCAGTCTTGGTGGATTTGGAGTTGAAGCTCAAAGGTGTACATAGCATAGCATCTATAGCCAACGAGTCCCTGTCCTTCCCTCTCTCTCCCCTTGGCCCTTGATAGACTGCTAAAGAGTGAGTGAGTGTGCAGCAAGCGGAATGAGGACTGACTGAGATGAAATAAAAAATTGAAAATGAAAGGAAAAACTAGAGGAAAGAATCCATGGGTAATGGGTGTATAGTAGTGCTATATAGTTAAAATCTAAAATTTCAAATATCAAATTAAGCAGGCATTAGGCAATGCAATGTAGGTACGTTATAAAATAAATAAAGTAGGCAATATTTGAAGATTCTAGGAATCACCATTGCGGCTTAGGTAAAACAAATTAATTAACAAAATCAATAAAAAAATCTATCATAGCATTGCCTTATACGATACGAACCAAAACCAACTTAAAATCAAATGCGTTTCATTTCAGTTTGTAAAAAATGGGTGATACGAATCATTAATTATAAAATTATCCCTCTTTTATTGTTATTATTATTGCTATTAGGATAGCTAAAGCAGAGGCATCACTAACACATTG
The DNA here is from genome assembly GCA_034695205.1 of Dicyrtoma fusca. Classification (NCBI taxonomy): domain Eukaryota; kingdom Metazoa; phylum Arthropoda; class Collembola; order Symphypleona; family Dicyrtomidae; genus Dicyrtoma; species Dicyrtoma fusca. Next base: position 885 of record JAQFZC010005751.1, read on the forward strand.
AAGTTATTCTTGACTGATTTTAATATCAAAATTGACAACGAACGTCCCATTAACATCACAATGCAGTACTATTTTTGTAGTTTATTGTTCCTGTTGTTGTTTTTGCATAAATCTGTTCAAATTGGGAGCTAAATGTTGCATTAGAATGATCTCATACGTTCATTTCTTATCCCCGTCGGCTTGTTTGTTGCAAATGTAATGATGTAATGATTGTTACACAAATTAATAGTTTCTTTGTTTCATGCTAGTAGTTGCATAATGTTCATCATGGCTTAATTAGTTTCTTATTCTCTTTCTCTTGACTCATGACCGGCAGATTTCATAATTCGGCTCTTCTTCCTTGGGTGGATCCTCTTTGTCAAAGCGCTTCTGCCGCTGTAAGCACTTTTCACACTTTTCCTTCTGATCTTGGAGGACGCAGAGCTCTGGGTTAGACGCACACATGCACAACATGTCCACGTTCAGCTCCCTCTGATGTCCAGGGTAAACTCCGATGGGAAAAGCTGTCAAATAATTAATAATATAAAAATATAAAAATTAATTGTGTGCATAAAATGAATTGGACAGATAAAAATATGAGTTATTGCTTCCAACTAGAGCGCTGGCCGTAGCCTTATCGCAATTAACGCAAGCAAAGGTGGGCTTACAAAAGTTAGAAGCTACACTTTATAAATAATTGAAGACTTCGTGCGTGTATTATACACTGTATTAGTCTGTATAAGCAACAATTTCATAGTCTTTTAGGAGCCTTTTTAAAGTACTACATATGTATAAATATTTTTAGACTTTCCAAATGATTTTCTTTGATAGTGTATGTACTTACAGATAATGCTTGCTACTTACTAGCTGTTCAAATTTTAAAGCAGAAAAATGTCCTATCTTCTACAACGTTTTATTAAAAAACAATATTCTATTTTAATTTAAGTTTACCAAATGGCGACAAATTTGATAGCAATTACGCAATTAGGTTTTTTAAACTTACAGAGAGGATTAACATTTTCGAAACGCTATTTCTAGTTTTCAATCTTTTTGAAAATAGCAATTTCTAGTTTTGAATCTTTTTAGAAGCGTTAGTTACTAGTTTTGACCTTTCTGACAGTGTAATTTTCTAGTTTTGAACTTTTAGAAAATGTTAGCTGCTAGTTTTGAGGGTTTTTGAAAATACGAAAATAGTAATTTCTTGTTTTGATCTTTTTGAAAGTGAAATAATTTACTAGTTTATAACTTCTTTAAAGGGGCAATTTCTAGTTTCGACGTTTTTGAAAGTGTTACTTGTAGACTGCTGACTAAACACTTTTGTAAAGCATTCCTTCCATGGTTTCCCAGTTCCGAATAGGTGGAAACAACGGAGCGAAACTTTTTTCGGGTGCAATAAGAAAGCACTAAAGCTTCTAAATAAAATGTAATGTTTTACAGAATTGAATGCAACCATTATTGTGTATTCCACCTGACCTGCCATTGCCATCCTGTCTTTGGTCTAGACACGCTGTGGAATTATGAACTGACAGAATAAATACACATTTGCATATGTGTAATCATAGACTTTATGTCAACAACTTCTCACTCTAACGATAAGAAACCATTAAATGCATTATATTAAAGAGGACGATAGTAATGATGACTAAAACTGAAACCTGGCGATTAATCGGAGATTCACGACACTTAAGTCACAGGAAAATACTTACTGACTGTTCGAAATAAAACGTATACGTATACCTAACACTTATTGTGAGTAGCAGAAGTAAACATACGCCACTCAAACTTTAAAAATGCCTTAATATTTTCATTCAACGTAGGCATGCAAGTACTTAAACAGTTAGCTTTGTTAATAGCAAAATGCATACAAAGTAGTTGGCTTTGATTTAAATGTCTTGTACGATTTGATTTGATTCGAATCGATTTCTTTAGACGTTCGACATGACTTTACTGTAGTTTGAATTTCTACAATAATTGGTGCCTTTTTCATGTAAATAAAAATTTTAGGTTAATGTTGCCATAAAAAATGACTTGTAAAAGTAAACAATAATTCCTCGCTTCCAAACTCCCAAACAAGTCAAATAACTAATCAAATAATAGAAAGCATGTAGCGATGATTGTAGAGTTGATAGAGATAATGACTGCTACCCATTAAAAATTGACAGTTCGACACCATCGTGAAATACTGATCATGGAAAGTTGGAAAGTTCTGTTCTACTAGTAAATGTCTACATTGATGGGCAATTTTATTGCTTGTAACTTGTAACCGAACATACCTAGTTAATATTTAAAGGTGTCAAAAACAAATACGTAGTCGAATTTAATTAAAAATAATAATAGGATGCTGCAATGCAGTGGAACTTACAAGTCGCTCACAAGTTGTAGTCCTTCGTCCTTGCAAGTTTGTTTGGTTCGTGAACTGGTCTGGTGAAATATTGGGACGTTTAAATTTAAAAAATTACCTTTAATCTTTTGAAGGAATAAACGCTCCTTTTCACACCTTCTCCTGTTGTAGGATCCATCATAAGTAGTAGTGTAAAACCAACCATGCTGTCATCCATGTGTCAAAACATGAACAAAAAAAAAGTAACAAGAAAACGAAATTATGTTTTATAGATAGTTAATGGAGTACTTCTACTTCTACATAATGTTAAAAAGTCAATACGAGGGCATACAGAGATCCAGCATTATGGCCTGACGTCTTGCCATGCCATGTCTCATTTAGAACAGAAGTTAATTGATAAGTTGCAGAGCAAAAAAGTTTATAATCCTTAATCCTTAATGTTCCTTATTTGAACAAGAAAACCATTTTAGAGGTTTATATACTATTGAAACAAAAGCATACCACTTTTTATCACACTGACTATAAGTGGACCGATCTTTTTACTATAATTATGTATGTACAACCACTATTCCAACCAATTTTTACAGTATATACCGCGAATGTAGAAGTATTGTGATGTAAGACCAGTCCTCACTTAAAAGCATTGAAGTTCAACGTCCCCTTAAGGTTATTTTGTCAGTAAATATTCCAAATATAATGCAAAATACGAATTTTTTGCTTTTTATGAAAACATACAAAACGTGCTTATTAAATTTTGGTCGATTTTCAAAACATTAGAAACCAATTTAGCATGCTATTTTCTAATGAACTTGATGTTATCACACTTTTTTCGTTTAAGTTTTAATCATCCGAATTATGACGATGGACATTTTGACGCATCTAGTAATTAGTCTTGTTTATGGTATACATACCCGAAACAACTCCCATGCCCGTTTTAACATATGCCCGTAATAACACTACCGTAACAACACGACCGTAATTAATAAGCCACAACTGCAGCCTTTGTGTAAAGCATCACCTCCAGGTCATGTCCATTATAACATGAGGCCGTTATAAAAGGTCGCCGTTATATAAGCAGCATATATATAGCATATTATATAATGCTAGTTTTTTGGCTTTTCTACAATTAACTCGGAAAGCAAATACACATTGCTAATTTTTGCTGCAATAAACAGAATAAACTTATTTTCGAAACATGTGAAAACTTGTCAAAAGCAGCAAAGCGTTTTGGTTTACAAACTCATTGTATAGTTCCGACGTAAAGCCATGGAATTTTATAATCTTCTATTTCCGGCTGTCAGATTTTTTTATTTTAAGTTGTTGAATAAACATGTTTAAAAATGGCAGAGTAGTGACGAGTGCAATTAAGTAGCCATTACTTGAGAAAGAGGTGGACGTCGACGGAATTTGATCACTTCACGATCTCGATTAGTTTCAACCCAGTTGTGAAGAAGAACGTGAGTTGGGTTGTAGGAGCAGACGCGGCTTGACCTGTCATTTGGATCTCGACCTAAATCCTGAGATAAGCCAAAGGCAACTTTCCATGGAATCTCGTCATAGACATCTCCGTACGTTCCTGATTAAAATTGAAAAATTAATAAAGCACACCTACGTATAATTGAACTTGTTGTATTTTCAATTTTGAATCAATCAATAACGTGTTTTTGCAAGTTGTGACATTCTTTCTATTTAAATTCTAATATAGCTACCTACATTATGTATATATATTTAAATGCATACCCGCTCGTAAAGTATTATGAAATGGACCGCCAGTGATTCTAGTGGGCAACCGTGCGTTAAATGCACATCTTTTGGCTCGTTCCAAACATTCTCGTCCAGGTGAGCACTTGGGTCTAGACATCTTTGCGTATTTTCTCTTCAATCTTCAACTCTCTGTTAAACCTGTTAAATGTAGAATCTAAATTTATGGCGATGAGATGAAAATGAAACAATAGAATTCGCTATTCCAAAATTTGCAATACAAATATTACAAATACCGTAAAGCATCAAATAACTCCCCTGCTCGAATAACTCCCCTGCTCAAATAACTCCCCCTGCCGAAAGCAGATTTTGGAAATAACTCCCCCCCTCAAATAACTCCCCTGCTTAAATAACTCCCAGCATAAGCATTAACTTCTACCTTTTTGTAGCATTAAATCTTTACAATTTACAAGATTCTTGAATAAAACTGTAAGCTACATACTGTGCATGTACTAAAAATTCATAATTAAGGAAAATGCACCAAACATTTAGTTCATTGTTAACTTTGGATGCCTTTGAAAACTCTTGCGTCATACGAATTATTCGTAAGTTAGAAATAACTCCCCCCCTCAAATAACTCCCCTGCTTGAATAACTCCCCCTACCGGGAGTAGATTTTGTTAATAACTCCCCGGGGAGTTATTTGATGCTTTACGGTACGTTAAGATTTATACGGTAGGTTAGTTGGATGGGCCTGGTAAAACAGTAAAACCGTGTCCAAACCGTAACTGCACCTTCGATACGTTAACCTAGGTACTTACTTTCAATTTCAATTTTTCAATTATTCATTTCAAATTCAGACTTCAGTGCCCTGCTCTGCTGTTCTGTTATCGATTAAGTAAAAGAACTACTACTGAAACTGAGCTGAATAATAATTTAAAAAAAAACAGACAATGACAAAATAAAAAATCATTTTAAACAAAGATTAAAATTGATTTTAAATAAGTTTAATCCATCGCTTCATTATCCATAGTAATAAATTATCATTAAAGAACTTGCAATAACAATTGGCAATCACTCACAACAACTAGTATTCTTATTGCACTGCGTTAAAATTTAAAAAAGGGGGTTAAATATAAACCCGTAAGAACATTATAATAATAATTACAATCTTAAAATAATATTCTTATCAGCCATCTTTACCCATTCGATTCCCCTCCAAAAAACGTTGACGCTTTAATGCACCCATCCTTGGTACTCTCTTCCCATCCCGTACTTCCCTGTCACCATCTACTGTATTGGAATCCCAACAGTGAGATGCAGTGGATCACTGCACAAAATCCCAGAGTGCTTGGAGAACCATCTACAAAATAGTTAAAGTTTGCGTACAATCCCTCTTTTACAACTACAATGTACCTCCTTTCACACGAGAGAGCAGACGATCCCTTGCTATGAACAAGGCAATAGGCATACCAGATGAATTCCTATGATTTATAGGTGGTAATGGTAAACGTTTATCTGTATTATTGTTGCTAGGACGCTAGTCTTGTCTAGAACTTAATGTGAGCTTTGATTTCCGTAAAACAATGTACGTCAAACTGCAACCCTCTTCATCATTTAAGAATTTCCTTATGGCAAAGTGTGCGTAAATATGATAATAATCGACTTTATTACCAACTTATTAACTACAAGGTCTTAACCTTTGGAAATAAACCTTTCTTTCCCACTTTATTTTCTGTACTATTTTATAGTAATTATATCTCTAGCACTTGAGCTAAATCACTATAAAATATAAAGCTCTTAAAGAAACTGCAACGTAAAATAAAATAATAAACAGCCATTATATAAATGTGGGTAGGTATGTACATAGTAAGTACTGTGTGCAACTGTGGAGGAGTTCAGAGATACAGCAACTGGAATAGAATGGTTTATCAGTATGTATCTTCAGTACAGCGTACGCATCCGTAAGAACTAGTAGGTCCGTAATACTATACACATAATAATACTAAAACTTTTGAAATGGCCATAAATCGTAGACACAAAACAAAGCATCCACTAAACAATTATTGCAGTTACAAAAACAAAAACAACAACAACGAGGAGATTTCTCGCTTCGCCTCCTCCCACTTGACTTGACTCTTGGCAGAACAAATACAAAATATAATTACCAGATGAGATGCAGTGTACCTACATACACATAGGAGAGACTATAATGGCCCGGCCCTGCTGCTATTGGCATTGACATTGAAATCCGAAATTTTTCACTATTTATTTCTCTTTTGTCAAATTTACTTTGAAAGCAGAATGTATTACCGATTCCTTGTTTTTTTTTAAAACAAAATCTATTAATTGAATTGTCTGGACGTCTGGACACGTCCATTGCCATTCCTTTTCCACTTTGTTGGTTAAATTGAGATTACATACATAGAACTTTAGAAGCATAAAACAAGTTTGTGTTCCGCACGCGTCATTTCCATTCCAGCTTTATCCCATTTTATTTACTTAGGTAACTTATATGTGTATATCGAAATGGTAAAGGAGCGTGGGTCATACAATGGATTTACCCTTGTACATTTTGTAAATACAACTTGCTTAATTATTTACTTTTGAGCGGACGCATTTCACCGTTCGTCGTTCCAGCTAAGCTTTAATCCAACAACGTAGGTAGACGTAGTAAAAATATATGCATTGGTAAGAGTATGTAATACGTAGAGAAAAAGTCGTCATTTTATTTCATGCTTGTATAGTATACATTGTCTGTAGACTGCACACACACACACACACACACACACACACACACGCAGACTTTAACAACTCCGGTGTGTATTTACTGTGAACATATTGATATCCATAGAACATCTTTTCTTATGCCCAAAATCAACAGGATTTTTTTTAAATCCGAGATTACTGTATATGCTCTATAGTGCAGTGCTAGGACTAAGATGGCATTAAAGTAGGTACACAATTTCATTCCACTTCATACGTAACGTAAGCATGTAATTAATAGGAAATAGACAGCCAGACAGTCCACAGTGTCCACACGTCCAGGGGTGGTTTCCTTCGGTATGGCATCTACAGCCTTTACCACGGCTTTTTCTTACCTGGGCTTGGCTACATCTCGACTGCCACCTTTGCTTTTGCTTTTGAGTAGTTTCACAATCACAATAAATGTGTGGAATTGTATATAAGCTCTGTATTTTATTTTGTTGCCTACACACACTCTCGGATTTAAACGAAAAGGTGGGAAATAAGATGCATGCATGCATGCATGGATCCTATTTATCCGCTCAAACTCAATTCAAAGGCAAGGCTCCTACTCCTACTCTCTCTCGGCTATTAGGACTCCTTCTTCTGCTGCTGGTTTAGTACTCTATACTGACTGTGTAGTGTATAGTCCCATGTAAATTGTGTGTCTGTCTACTCTACTACTTACTTACTACAGATTTACTGTACAGATATGTCATGAATGTTGTAATTTTGTATTGTAGGCCCCAAAACGGTGGTAAAGCTGTAGAGCTTCCCCTTAAATACTACGACGTCCCTATATAGCAACAACACACAAAAGTACAGAACCAATGGCTATATAGATACATAGTGTTATATAATAACATGAGGACCTGCCTATAGCTAGGAAAGGAAATTTACCTAGTGAAATAACTGAAATACTGAAAATTTACAGAATGCAGAAAATAGGAACACATCTCTCTCCCAGTATATGTAGGTATATCGACTCAAGTATGGTACACACTACCGTGCACACACACTCACACTCGCAGGCAGTGTTCTTGTTGGTCGTGTCATTGGGTTGACAGACCAGAAGAGTCGAGAGGAGAACAGGTTAGTCTTTGGGATACATTTGTATATTATGTGTAGCCAGGAAAAGGAGAAGGAGAGCGATCAATAATCCAAATCTTACATAGAGGTCACCACGGACGGGGTGGGTGGTAAAAAGTGCATGGACATATGAGCTGGATACAGGCTATACATATATACATAGTGGGACAGTGTTGTTCGTAGAAAGTAGTAGAAACGTTACGGTTACAATCAAACCAAACCAAGTCATAGTCAGTCAGTCAGAGTCAAAGCTAGAGTCTGTACTGGCACTGGCACTGGTACTGGCCCTGGTACTGGTACTGACTGGGGCATCTGTCTATATAGTGGTCTGTAGAAGAACAAGCAAATCGACAAGGAAACGAGAAGATCCCAAGCCAGGCAGGCAGGCAGTGAGGCTTTGGAAATTCCCTTCGCATTGCATTGCATTGAAATGAAAGCGGAGTGAGCGAGCGCCAAGAAGACAGCGACAGTACATCTTCTCTAGAGTACAGATAGAGTAGGCAGGCAGTCGAGAAGATCTCGATAACTTGAGTCTTGAGTGGAGCTCCAAGATCCAAATCCAAAATCCAAGGAATGACTATCAGTTGGGTCGTTGAGTGGGAAACAACACACTATGGCCTGCCTGGGCTATGGCTAAGGTAGTCAGTAGTTCTCAGTTCTAGTCAACAAGAGAGCAGACTGACTATATGCAGGGATATAGAGATCATTTTATGCTATATAGTAGTATAATGTGATCACACATAGACACACACACACACACACACACACACACACACACACACACACACACACACACAGAGGAAAAAAAAACTCCTGACAGAGTGGGCTTCCAGAGCATGAGGTGCTTCATGGGCATCGGGGCTCTCGTCCCAGTCTACTCACTCTCAGTTCTCAGAACTTCTCCAATCCAAGGGGGGAAACCATAGCCAAAGCAAACCACAGCCAGCCATGGAATGAACTCAACTTCATTCATGATGACTTGGAGTGAGTATTCTCAACTACAGTATGTACCTCCAGTATGTAGCTTCCCCATCCCATTTACTGGCACGTACATTCTCACTCCACACACACAGTCGGCCTAACCTGAAGCTAAAAAGTCCAATCCAAATTATCCATCCAATGCTTCAATTCAAAACCCCACACGAGCCTATATATACTCGTATGTATAGCATTACCATACGGACTAGCAATTTAAATCCAAATCCAAGAATTCAATGCCTAATGCCAATTCAACAAACCGTGTAAACACCCGAGAAGCAGTCAGAATAGTGTTGATGTCAAAGTCGAGGAAAGGTATTTAAATTCAAAGGGTTACATTGCTTTTGACAAGAGCTTCTTTGCTACGGGGATCCCTCCCTGAAAGTAGTAGCAGGAGTCAAGCCTACTACCTGTAGTAATTCTGACTCATATAGAAGCCCCAGTTTTTATAAATACAATAGTAATACTGATAGAGGATTTTGCAACTGGCAAAATACATATGTATACGTAATTTTAGACAGCATTCCTGGCACATATACAACAATATTATGTGGGTTCTAGTTCTACTATACTATACTATATTTTTCTTCAACTCGTTTAATTAATGGATCATAATTTACGACAATTAAATTACTATTACATCAAGGAGCTTGTTTTTGGTTTTGATTTCAATGTGGAATTTTCCGCAACAATTAGCCACCAATGTACTTTCCTACAGTATGAAGGTACATATATGTTACCATTGCACTGGTACAAGCCACATAGTTCTGACTAGCATGATCAGGATAACTAATAATTAGGTAAAATGAAAAGGATTTTAAAACACACATGTTTTCTTTCTAGTATGTGCCATCTCGCATTGCACATTTCCATTGTTGTCGGGCTCCTTGTGTTTGCCCTTGTTTAGTTGTTTAAAGTCCTTTTTATTGTATTTCTTGTAGTAAATTTAAATTCTGCTGACATGACGCTTGAGCTTAATTAATTTTGACTTTGGCTTTGGCTTTGAGTTCCCATCTTAAATTCATATATGTATATCTGTGGGATGCATTTTAGCTACTACTACAATAACTCTCATCTTTTATCTCCACTCTTTCTGTGTACTGTTGATGAAGGTATATCTATAGAATAATTACAGAGCATTTTAGCACATTCAAATTTAACATTTCACTTGACATTATCAGTATTATCATGAATGTAGCATAGCACTGCAAAGTAGTTGTTATTTTCTTGTACTTCTTGGGGGAGGTACTCCTACCATGTGGCATCTACACATAGTGCAAGCTATACCTTAGCTCGACCGGACCTAAAACTGTACTAGAAGGCATAGGCTTAGGCATAGGCTTTAAATCGTTAGTTCGTACTTCTTCGGAAGAATCTTGATACCGTGATAGACCCACATCGTTCAATGCTGGTGAATGTCACTTGGAGCCAGTACCGGTTGTGTACCTACATTATCGTGTTGCAAATTCAAAAAAAAAACAAATTGAAATTCAAAGTTGAGCGTCTGAGTCACGGAAACTTTTACTGTACACTGTGCAATAATATATGGTATTGTGAATTGTAAATACAATGCTGAATGTATTTACTGTCACTCGTTCTGGGAGGACTGTGGGGACTGGGAATCATGGTAAAAAAAAAGAATGACGCTATCACACACCGCTACTCACAAAGGTACATAACCATGCTTTTAGAATTGTCACAGATCTGCATACGAAATTTTACGCAGACTTTGCATGAAATTAAAATAAATGGTACGTTAGTGTACTACGTAAGGTACTCTCCTATCCTACTATAATACCTACCTCGCATCGTCTCGTATCCTAGAAAATAATACAATTAAATGTAAATGCTTTAAAAGTAGGTGGAAGTGGAAGTTACATGTGACGGGAGTATGTACAGCACACTCACCCATGATGACTTTGACTACGATGATGAAGCATGAGCGTATCGTACACAGTGTAGCTGAATTAAATTAAGAATATTTTAAATGTAGATGCATGGAGCGGCATACAGTTTCAAGGGGAAACAACTTTACCTTTAAGTTACCTACTATATGAGCATCATAGATATATTTTATACATATATGTATGGCTGGCTACTACAGTACTAGTACTACAGCATAACTTAATGCCAATGAGTGGAATCGTGAAATGAAATTGAATTGCCAAGTGCAAACACACTACAAATGCAAACTCTATATATATTTCTATGTATATTAAATTGTCAGTCTTGAGTCTTCCCCATCTACTCTGCGCTACCTAGTACCTCCCTATATGCATATAGCCAAACCTGCTATACCCATCCTAGATATATTTTTATGCAAAGAAAATAAGAGCAGGACACATCACACATGCTCCCTCTCCAACCATATCCATTCCATTCCATTCCATGGCATTGGAAATATTGGCACGATACTGGTCTACTACGAATTACACTCAATACTCATTTCTCCATATAAATACAGTGCCTATACTAATACACAGATAACTACACGCTCCTCATATCTACAACTTTGTTAGTTTAACTTGACTTGTATCGTACCGTAATCGTAATTCGTAATTCGCGTTCCTAGTTATACAAAGCACACAGTACCTCACTCATCGTCAGAGATATGGGTATCGTTATATATGTAGCTGGTACATAGTACATAGTACATACACAGTACATGGAAGGAAGATGGAAAACATACCCTAGATACTAGATAGCGTATAGTAAATGTACATAGAGATCAGATCCCATTAAACTCAAAACTGCAATCGCGCTCGTCATAGTCATAGTGAATCGTTCATCGTTGGCGTGGCGTGTAGTTGTAGTTGATAGTTTGTAGTAATCGTGGTTAGTAACACAATGTGCTCCTCTACAGACTACAGACATTCTCCTATTAACTTTTGAGTATAAATACATGCATAGGAAGCACTAAGGACAAAAAGTCAGTCATATATACCAGCAATTTTTCATAGTACTGTTGTAGCGCAGAGCGCACTGCACTGTAGACTGGATATAGTACACTGACTGATACAGCATACAGCAGAAGAGCAGAAGTTGCAGAAGGCATATTTCAATGAGGATAAACTCAACTAGCAACTACTATGAATCCATGGATGTAGATGTACTTGAGCTGTACATGTATGCACTTTGTTACTACGCTAGTTTTTTTTCCTTCAGCCTGAGAGTTCCCCAACGAAACGAAACGAAACCAAGCAAGAGACCAACTTCCCATATATTTCTCTCACTCAGTCAGTCAGGTCTTCTCTCATCCCAGTACCAGAGCCAGAGCCAGAGCCAGACCCGCACTCACATGACAGTCTCACAGAGTCAGATCAGAAGAAGAGACTCAGAGAGAGAGAGAGAGAGAGAAGAGCTGAAAACTGTGAGTTTTACACGCGCAGGGAAAGGGAAGGCATATGAGAAGACGAGGCAGAGTCCATGTGAGTAGGTATGTATAATATTTTGAATCAGGATCACAACCTTCCACGCGCACTCAATGCACTACTCACTCCTTCCCAGCCTGAGTCTCTCTTCCCAACTACCTTCATCATGTCATATAATGCACTCTGTACGGTCTCCCAGCATCATTTATTTCGAAAAAAGCAACTTAACAATATCTATAGGTAACTACTATGGCATTATGTATACAAACACACGATTACCATTATTTCCAGCCACAGCCGCACTCACACTTTAAGTTTAAGCTCATACTACAGTCCCTGTCCCTACTACAGATACGGAGGATAGAAAGAAAGAAAGAAAAAGAAAGAAAGAGTCAGAGTTATGGGGGAAATTCCGGGCCACATCTCCACTTTTTGCTCTTGGATTTCTATCGTTTTGCTATCGTTTTGCTATCGGTTTGCTATCGGTTTGCTATCGGTTTGCGTTCGCTTGTTCATCGTTGTGCTTTGGGGCGC
>JAQFZC010005752.1:0-13620 GCA_034695205.1 Dicyrtoma fusca
GTCATTAATTTTAGAATTGTGATACTTTCCATCAGTCGGGAAGAAAGTCACATGAAGTGATTTTTCCGAACTAAACAACAGGGCTTAATTTTTACCTGAACTTTGAAAATTGAAACTTGAATAAATCAAATTGTGTCACCGTCAGATTATTCACAATCATACTACAAACGAACAATGAAATAAATCCATTGATTTATTATTTGAACTGACAAGGAATGCGGTAGGTCAATGTAGTATTTAATGAATGATGATTTTCTCCAATCCTTACCTTAATGGAATAAAACATGCGAATAAAAATTTAGCCAACCGCATACTTCTAACTCTGAATCATTAATACGCATTTAAGGTCTGTAGGTACATACTTACTTCATTAATTTTGATGCCGATGCGATGATGGGAAGCTTCAGTCTACAATATAGGCTAGGTGGTAGGTAAGTTTTGAATTTGTTGTACTTACTAGTTCGTTATTCCGTATTCCATAGTATATACATATTCCTATAAAATTTGCCGTAAAATTCAATTAAATGTCAAATCGTGGTTATCGTGTACTTTTCAATTTCAATACACTTGAACTTAGAAGGAATTTAAAATATTACGGGGTAGTCAATTAATTAATTGCTAGTCATAAGATATAATACGATACTAATATGTTTCTGCATTCTTCTAACCATAGTACGGCTTCGAGAGACAGAAGATCCAACCACACATATCGAACATGCAAAATATGTACTACTAGTTAAGGTAAATACAGGTGTACTCAACTCAACACATGAGACGGTAGCTCAGCCTGTTTGTAAGTACATACTTTAAAGAAGCACGAAAGGATCCCATCATCATCAATAATTCATCATTGTTCCAATTATTACTCATTTTTTAGCTTATACAGTACATTACATACACGTGATTGTATTACAATCTGCACAACTACCTACCTGCGTTCATCTGTTCATGGAAGCAAGCTGATAGATAAATCTAATAGTCACTAATAGAGCAAAACCATTAAAACCTTTTTTTTCACCCAAAAGTCAAAAGACAAAGCCCTGTTTAAATTTTTTTAAGTTTTAAAGCTTTTTGTTTAACTCTTGCAAGGTGAAGAGGAACCAGATTTAAACGAGAGAGTATTAACTACATACATAATATTTAGATGCCTACATACTTCGTTCTGACAGCAATTATTTATTGGCTTTACACTGGACACAATACACTTATGGACCTCTGTACGTAGGTGCGCAGATTCCAGGTACTTACCAGCTCAACGACGGGACAGTTTGGAAATGAATCAGTACATAATGCGGCGTAATTTTTGTAAATTATAAAGAACATCTGTATAAGTGAAACGTTAGTCGAAAATCTATATATTTACATCACACACTCACCCACTAGAATCAATATCATGCGTGAGGTTATGTAACACTAGAGAATAGCATGGGCTATACAGGTACCCCATACCCCATAAAAGCTCACGACCAAATTGACTATGACCTCTAGATCTTAAGATCAACCAATAACCTCCATCCAACCATCATCATCATCATCATCATTGCTTTGCATAATCCTCAATGAAGTCTTACTGATAATGTCGTATTGTTCTGTTCCATGTATCCATTAACTATATTAAGGGAATCTTTGTGTAACGTGAGCCATTCCGGCAGCCTTATATAATAAACCTGCATAATATATTATAAGTACCATAAATTCAAACTTAAATATTATACACAGGTAAAAGTAAGTAGAATAGCTAATTAGTTTTTTGGAACATGGATTACATACTCTTACTACTTCCCCAAAACAAAAGGATCCATTAAACAAAAAATGAAATAGGAACTGACAAAAATACAGGAACAGGAGATGGTCAAACCTGAGACGATTTAATGATTTAATTTAGATTTAACGGCCAAATCCAGTTTATACTTAATAGGTAAATTACGACTGCACACAAGGAAACCCTGGAAAGGTTTTGAATATATAAAGTTATAAAGATTCAAGTCTTACTTATGTATCTATGGATGAATGGATCATGGATGCGACAATCATACAAAGAAATGCAAATCTCTTATATTTCAATCACGATCTTAGCTTGTTGCTTTTTTGTAAAAGCGTATTGTAGTATTAATACTCGTGCTTATACCTGTCTTAGAGTATACTTTGGGTACCCAACTGCCTCTATTATAATAAAATTGCGTTGTACCTCGAGATCGTTTGAGATTCGCTTCTCCCGTGTGGCAAAAAGAAAAGACACTGAGAGTCCCTTGCATGACTGGTTAAAATTGTTTAGTTTGTTCCAATTATGTAATATGTACTGGGCTGAAGGTTGAAATGGTAACACTTAAGCAGTAAGCATTATTACTTTGGTACTGCTAAGGAGATTACTGCTGTTAACACTTAGAACAGGTAATCTGGTTCAGGTAGACATCTCGGCGCTGTAGCTACCCACGCCACGTAGGATAGACAAATATAATATGTATGTTCATCTTAGCTACTGTTGCACTGTACTATTCCAAAGATACATACTTAGTGCCTGAAGTCTCAACAGTAGGATTTGGCCATTTGACTTTGATTAGGAGGAGCTCCAAGTAACCAAATTAAATTCCTTATTACAGAACAGATTAGAGACACAATAAGAAGGACGCCAACTACTAGATATGGTACACATTACATAAATTAAATGGAAACACTCCAATGAATGGAGAGCGATTAAAAAAGCTACAAGTTTTTCGTTCATTCATTTCGCAGAGGCTACAATTACATAATAATTATAGTGTAGAATTCACCTTTACCTTTTAAGTAGTAAGTATACGTTTATACATACGTTTAGGCGACGATGTTTGTTTAATTTTAATTTTAGTTTCTGTCTTCTGACCCAGCCTTCCAGCACGATGAGAGATGTAGCCTGCTCAAATAAAATACCCAATCAAGGTGTTTTTAGAAAAGGCATATAATTTAGACTACAGATTTATTTGATTACTACACACATAAATACTGCCTCAGGGAAGTTTACATTTTCAACTTGAATCAACCAGTTACCGCAGTTATCATCACGGTACTTTATAAAATTATAAATAGAAGCAGCGCATGCTTTGTAATTAAAATAAAATGGCCTAAACTTTATATTTAGGTGCTAGGAAAGAGTTATAAATGAAGATGCTGCTTTCCAGCAGCGGTCACTGTCTAGATTATCGCTAGGTCCACATAATTTCAAAAACATATTTTTTTTTACAACCAAACCTGTTCTCCTCTACAGTCTTCAAGAGTTACTTATATCCAAGAGCAAACTTGGTGGTGTAGAATCCCTACATCTTTTATTTTTCTCATTTCTTAAATAAGCACTTGAAAAATTACCTTCTTATCGTTAAGTGACGGCAATATTTAATTTGCATATATTAAGATGTATATACCTACTTGACGGACTTGACACTCTCCTACCAACCAAAGAAGACAGCAAGCGTTGAGTCTGGATGCACATCTGTGATTTAATGTTCATTCATTCAGTTCGAATTTAAAAAATTGCATTAAACCAATATCAGTATCATTGATAGTTCCCTAGCCGAAGCGATGTTAAAAAACGCACGTGTTCTCCTTACTTGACCGACCCCGTCCAGAGTCCAGAGATGTGTACACTCTTCAAAGTTTTAGCTTCGAAATTGTCCATGCCATCGTGAGAAAAAGGTTAGGGATATCTCCAGTTTTTATAATTTTGTATTTATTTATTTTTTAAGTACTTACACGTGGGCTTATTTGGGCAATAAAATTAAAGCTGCCAATTTTGATCTCGTTATTTGATAAGCCATCAAAGAATACAGAGCAGAAAATCAGGCTGCTGCTGGTCTTGATACACTAATAAAATGAAACTTTACGCTTAAAAAAATGTAATTCAATTCAGTAGGTAATTCAAAAAATGCATTTTAAATTGGAACTACGATGTGAACTGGTAAACTTTAGGAATTCGACGTTTTACGTAACATGTCGTAAAATACAAAATAAACGCTAATGACAAAAAAAGTACATACATTTTATAGGGCGTTAAATAATTTTTCAATCAACTCATTTAAGTTTTTACAGCGATCGTGTTCACGAAACGGGCAAAGCGTCTTCAGCCCAATGGTCATATAGGTACTTAGGAAAATACATTATTGTTGGTCGATGACGCCAATAAAAAGAAGGTTCTTAGTCTCACCCCTATCAAATAACAGCAACTACTCAGCGGCAGGAACATTTAATCTTGATCTGTAACTCTTACTTAAAATCATAAATCCTGGGAGGAACATTTTAACGAAGGTCTTAAGTGCACTTAAATAAGTCCATAGAACTAAATGCTTGAGAAAAGCTGTGAAAACATGTACGGCAGTAAAATCGGTCTAAGTCTTTGATTTGACTCATAAAGTTATTTGCGAAGCTTAGCTAATGAAAATGGAATTTTCATTTGCACCACTTTTTTTTTCTCCTAGAATACAGTAAAAACAAGAAAGCTATCAAGCAGAAGAGGGTCAGCATATGGTTAGTAGGTTTTTCTCTTATACCTAGAATTTTACAACATGATGCACACTACAAACAAAGCAAATAGCATTGCATAAACCCACCATGATATAGACGACAAAAAAGTGCAGCTCAAGCATAATAATCAGATATTATTCGTGATTAATTAGTCTTGTCTTGTCCAGCGCGATAAGTCTCCCTCATTGATGAGGACGACAAAGATGAAAGACTGTGGGAGGTGAACTGATTATCAGTGGACTCTACGAGCAGGTTATTTCAGTTTCTTACACATTAATCTGCGAGTAGCAATGAGTGGCTCCCCACAAATAAATACATACCAGGAGAGCCATCGTCTGTTCCCCTCTTTTAATGTTATGCTGATGGGTACAAATGATCCTATTTTGCTTTCGTATCACTTTAATGCAAAACAATTCCAAATAGCAGCTTCATTTCCCATCGATTAAGCTCGTCCAGTATGACAATGACAGTGACAATCGACCAACGCAACGTTTAAGGCGCTCTGTGAAGATATCAAGATAAGAAGAAATTATTCTATGTGGTCTCATGTATTTAATTAAGTCTATGATGTTATTTTGATATATATGTATAGGTAGGGACAGTATACCGATGCGGTCTACCTGTATAATATAACGTTGATGAACTGGCTGACTGAGTGACGGAGATCTCTGGTCAGGTGTTCAAACTGCTCGCCCAGTGAACTCACCTGCTCAAGAAAGAGACGAGGGATACTCGGAACTTATCTTTGGAGTGCAGAACTCGACATTCATATCTCATACGTAATCCCGTCATAAAATTCGGCAATGGTGATGACTCTTCATCATCGCTGTCGCTCTTTTTACTCAGCTCCAGCTAATTAGTATTCTGTGAGAAGAAGGAGTGTCCTGTCGTATTTTCTCATCTGTACTTCATATCTCTGCACACACAACTGAGTCCATTCCTCACGAGGTAAAAGTGACCACTAGTGACTGCAGCAGAAAGTAATACTGACTGACTGGGATGGCAAGTCACATAATTAAAGCACATCTTCTTCTTATCTGTATCTGTAGAGGAGCATATAGCAGTTCCTCGCAACAGCAATTCCTCTACGAGTCCACATGGATAGACAGTCTAGAAAAGTCCAGCAAGAGACATGACATGATATTATGATAAATCGTACGCACATTTTAAAATATAAACAGTTTGTAACACCAATAGCTTATAATCATTATCATAATACCTACACATTTTCATTTTCGTTCCCTCCATTCAGTCTACGCTTTGAGGTACATACTTGGCGTTCACGAACGTGAACTTTTTACATGCAATAATTTAGCATTACATAAGCACTTTGAATTTATAAACACACTGTAATCTCATTAAAACCCTCGCCGACCAAAACTATGCTCAGCCCTAGGGCACCCAAAATCCAAACTTTATTTAGAGAACTAACCATAGGTAACACAGTTGACGGTGATGCTGGAGAAAAAAGCATCATCGTGTAGAATAATGATCCTGTCCCTCCGTTCATATGTTGTATGTATGTCCATTATTGCTGTCTGTCACAGTATCAGGCACATCAGATTTGGGAACATGGACACCTTTTCAGCCCCTTTTGCATCGATCAACCTCTCCAACTTCTACAGTCCAGAGGAAACTCCCATAAGACAGAATTTCAGCTTCCATGGACTCAGGATTCGAGACACTGCTACAAAAACTCTCGACACGATGCGAGATACTGGCGATCCAGACAAAGGAATATGGAGATGGCGATGAGACGAGCTTCTACAAGAATAATTTCCAAATATTACGCCCACAACAGTAGATCACATTAAATCTAAAAGTAAATATTATAATTTTGACCAGTTTAGGCCGCGTCGTAAAAATGACAATTTTTGTCTCAAGCGAATTCTAATTCAACAGTCAAATAATGAAAATGACAGTAATTAGCCACAAATACATAAGCAAATAATGAGCATCTACTGTTTTCTGATTACGGTTGACGGTCGATCGTAGACAAAACGACAACACAACACTAACAAAAACAATAACAATAATCACGATTGACGATTGACGAAGACGAACATTCAACGTTTACAATAGTAGCTATACACACTCACTGGCTCTCGACAGCGCTGTTCGTGATTTTTATTATTTATTATTTATATATCACATTACTGCACTGCCAGTGCATTAGCTGATGCATTACCATTAGTTTTTCAAACTTTTCAATTATATCATTCATTCATCATTACCATTTAGATTTTGACTTTAAAAAAAGGGTAAAAAATCTACTCGCCCGCGCTATACTCTTTGTCAATCTCAAGTTAAAAGTTGTTACTTCACTACACTATCTACTATCTATGCTAATATTCACGATTCAGGAATACTCTTCATGAAATATAAGGAAACAAGAATTTATAATGTATTCAAAAAGTGAGAGTAAATGTAATCGTCCAAGATATGATAGTGAGGGAACAGGGAACTGGAATCATCATTGTCAACCGTCAACCGTGTGGAACGTGAAGATAGAATTTTATGGATGATCTTGATGATGATGATGGATGAGGGAAGTCAAACTTACCGGTGAACTACAAAATAAATACAGTATGCAATTATTTATATAACAGAGTAATAGTAAGATAAACAGTGATGCAACTCTCTGTGTAAATATTTGAAATACGGGTCAACCTGCCGTTTCCCTTTTGGTTTCCTGATGGCTTCCCCCTTAACTCGATCCGAGAACAGCACCTACAAAATAACAAAATATTACTTGTAAAAAGTAAAAAGAAAAAAAAAAGCAAACTCAATCGTCCAACAAATTCCTTCAATCTTATACGTTGGTATTTTTTTTTATCTTTCTACCTATTACTTACCGGCCATTATTTCCACGTGTGTGACTTGACCAAAGAAAGGTAAAAATTATTATATTTTTTGTGCTTCTTGTAGCTTTATTTCAATTTATTGTCATCTTACTTGAGAAAAAATCTCTACTTTTCATAGTTTCAAAGATAGGAGACAGTTTTTTTGTGTCATCTTCATTTTTATCTTGAAACTTAGGTGACATGTGATAAATTCTGACATGTGTGTGAGGTTTGAATTCCCATGGCCAGACTCCATAGACTTTTGGTGTTGCGGTACTCAATTCAATAAAGTAGTAAAGGTGATTGTTATTACTGAGTAAAAGTAAAAGGCAGTGATTCAGCTCGATTTCGATTACAAACGAATTAATGTTGGGTAGGTATTCCAGGTACTAGCTGCAGTCATTATGGGCATGTTTAACGCTTGATTACAAGAAATAAGGAGTTGTAATTGTATGCAATTATTATTTAAGAGAATGATGTAAGTTGTAAAACATTTTATTGTTTAAATATTCATGCATGTTAACCAATAAGTGACGGGGTTGATTTCTTTATAATTTCTATACCTACCAAACTATTTTGTACCGATAAATTATATTTCGCCATTTTGTGTCATATTGTTGGTGGATACTTGTGGTAGTGCTATTGTATTTAACATTAAGTTGTGATTATTAGCTAGGTATATACATATAATAGGTAGGTATATGGATTTACCTATTGAAGCATTTTTAATTCTAAAATTAAATCAATATTTACTTGTGTTTTTGATTTCTTAAAATTGCAGGCTCCCTACTAACACATTTCCCCATTTCCATTTACAGACACGTGCAAAGTTGGATGCTCAAATACTTAAGCTAGTGTACGTCTGCTTCGGGGAAACGTAAGAAGTAAAAGTAGGTATGCACCTACCTAATACTTACAGATAAATGCTTAAATTATCTATCAATATTAGATAGAAGCTTTTACCTTTTGTAAATAATCTGCACAAGCAATTAGATAGTATTTTTTATGTTTTTAATAATGACATGTGAGACTTCGCAGGTCAAGTTTTAGAATCTCTCCACTAACAATAAGATTGCTGAACACCGTCCAAAAGTATCGAGTTTTTTTCTTGTGCGTCGTAAACTGTTGGAAACAATAGGACTGAAAGCTTTTAATTGTACTTCTTTCAAACCTTGTTGTTAGTGGAGTTTCTTGTGTATTGTTGTTAGACTTGAACTTGAAATAGAAAATGTAAGTATGTAGCAATGTAGCCCAGCTTACGCATTTCTATTATGTTTGGGTGGCTGCTTCTCTCTCGCACAGTAGGTCAAGCAAAAGTCAAGTCAGGGAACGTTTGGGTTTAATTAAATTACAAATCGTATGAATATATAATTATATATATATAATTCAGTGCTAGCGCTACTTAATTAACTAATTAGGAATACAAGCCATCATTGATATACTGTAAAAACTATTGTACGAATAATATTTTGTCGTCTTATGGATGACTATTTGGAATTATTAAAATTGGTGGAACTACTTACATTAATTAAGCTGTTTAAACCATCGTACGTTAATTTGCATTAGATTCTAATTTAATGTGCGTATCTTAAAAGGACCGGTTTTTCGGCAGTAATACTTATCTGCCCATGTAGCCTATTCGTCTACTGTAGTTATGATTACACTGATGCTAAACAGAAAGTATGCTGGTAGGGAAGTATCGTTGTAATTAGTAAGAGATTTCCCCCAAAAATCCTATGATGAAGCAGCGTGAGCTTTGCATTCCATTCCCAAATCAGAATAACAATGTAATAATTGTAATCAGTGGTCATTGACGAGGACAAGTCTGGTGACTAGTGATGGGGTGACGCATTAAAATCACTTGGAATAACAAGTACCTACCTTCTTAGATACTTCATCGAAGGCATATCCTTCCAAATCATATCGAATCATTGCACTGCACTGTAAGTACGCAAACATATTTATTAGGTTGTTAATTTGTTATGTTGTATTTTACGTTGTTACTACCTTCCCCAATGAATGTTGTGTGTAGTAGCCTGTCTGCAGGACATGTTCAAATTATGGAAATGGAATACGGAAGAAATAAAAATGACCAATTAGTTTCTTACGTCCTAATTGATACCAGTATGCAGTAGGATTAATTCTGTAGCTACACACTTCTTGTTTGGATAAACTTGTTGTACTATGGACTATGGAAGTTGTACTTACCTAGGTATACATATGTCTAATAAATTATGACGTGTTACTTTCTGCCAATGAGGTGGCAGGGTGGACCTAATTAGCCTGGCCTAACATATGTCCTCCTGTCACACAAAAACAAAACAATAGGAGCTGGTAATCATTTGATATTCAGGGGAAAGAAAAACATTTATTATACATACAGGTGCTCGTAATTACATATGTACGGCGCAAACCAGTACAATAATGATTATGTCTGCCTGGTGTGTGTGATGTAAACAAACTTTGTAGTTTTTCTTATAAGTGTTCCGACTTCCGAGCAAAACTTCAGTGTGTCCTTCCGTACTTTGCAGGTTAACCTCCTGAATAACGGCTTTTCTACAGATCTCAGTCTCTCCTTCTTGTCCTTTATAATTTAAGAAAATGTCCAAAATACTACAAATTAAATCCAAAATTTATGAACTACCCCAAACGCAAACGCAAAAATAACGGCCACCATGTTCATGTTATTTATAAATGTTTACTATGCTAATGGCATTAGTTACAAACAACTAACAGTGTCCTCATGGATCAATGAATCGCCATTAAGTTATTAAAGCTCACTATTCAGATAGCCGTTTCAATTATTATTAGCATATGCAGTTCATAAGTACAAAGTACAGTGTCAGGGAATTTATGTTGGAATTGGAAGTGGACGTTAAAAGGCTTCCGTAAAGTCTATCCTATTTAAAGTTAATGTACTTCGTAGACTTTTTAGAGCTCATTTTTACAGCGTATCGTATCCGCAGTGCAGTGTCAACTCAGATTGGCTTGGGTTTGTCTGAGGACAAATGACTGGATGCACTAGCACACTATCATTAGGGCTTGTAAAGTGCATAAATATGCACTAAATATATGATTGTATGCTTAGGTGGAGTCGCAAGAGGTCAAGCTAAATATTTTAATAGAATTTTGGCCAATGGATTTAAGGTTGGAAGAAGGCAATCAAAATCCACCGTACGTACAGAAGATCATTAGATGAGACATTTAGGCTGTCATGTCCATCCGTTATAGTCATAAGTTATGAGCGGGTGACTGAATACTATTACAGCATACTTTTTAGCTGTAATCGAAATCGACTTGTTGTGACTAATAGTGGATGTAAATTGGATGCGATGACTTAATATATGAAAAAATACGATAATAATATTGAAATCTTTAGTTTGATAGCCCACTTAATTTATACTTAAACATTGCCTATTATAAATTATTACCTAGACCACCGTCAAGTTATTGCCATCATCTGCGCTCTTCTCATGGACGCCGGACGAGGGGAATTATTTCTATACTCGCTTGAACTTCCAGTTGAGGACTTTGTGATGCTAATGCAAGGAGATTAAAAAGTAAAGGTAGGTCTTCCCATGCATTTAATGGGTATCCATTCCGAAGTCAAGCCAAACCAATTTGTCCGTTAATGCATACGATAACAATGGGTCAATTTGTTGGTATGCATTTTTATTACTTCCTTCCTTCCTTCCTCTGTCTATATACTAATCTGTATATCATTATGTAGCTGGAAGATGTAGGAAGAATGGGATGGGGTATCGTGGAGACTAATCTATCAATAAGTGGGATGGCTATATGTTCTATGTTCTGTCGTTGAAGCCATACCCTACCCTACCTTAACTCCAGTTGTTACTCTTCCCTAATTAGCTGACATGGTATACTGTCCTAAATTCCCATGTGGGAGTCATGAAAAGCTATTTTGTTATTATCATAATATAAAACATTTGCATTTTTACAGCCAAGCATGGCTCACGCATCCATTCTAAGCAACTAGATATACCTTCCTAGGTACCTATCTATATAGCTACATACATTTATATAATTATACGTAATCTACGTAATTATATTATGCCGTATAGTGTAATTGAGGTAGGTCACTCAGATTCAATAAAAAGCATAATGTTATATGTCCTCTGCTCTGCTCAAGTACACTGTCACTGTCGTCACTGAAATAAAGCCAATGGGTTTGGACGTTTACTCTGGGTTACCTGCTGCTCTAATGGCTGCTTCCTTTATCGTCCAACTTCCAACTTCCAACAATGCAATTCCAATGCTATGGGGACAGGATGCAGCTCCCTAGTCAGTCACAGGGATGGTCAGTCAGACGATGGATGTCATATCTATATTGCCATCTGTATATTGCCATGACTGGGACAGGAGTCTTTAAGGCTAAGCTCAGCAGTATATCTCACAGATGTTTCCTTGATTTAAAAATCTAAAACGAGTCAAACACCTAATCATATCATGAAAACGTAATGGTCTTAATTTATGTGGTGTTTAGCTGCTAATATAGCTAACCAATATGTATTTGTTCAAGTGCAGGTTAGGCGTAGGAGTAGTAGGTATAGATGTCTCCTTTCCTTAGTGTTATGTACACACGTATAAAAGTACTAGTACCTCTACGTGCTAATTTCTTCTTTATAGGCAGAGATTCAGCAGGGATGAATTCATGACCTGTAAAGTATTATTATTATATAGTAGGTAAGTACTGACTTTTATCGTTAGTGAGTTTTGGGATAGTGCAGTATGTAGTGCTGTATTCGGCTTAAACTTTTATTAATCAGTTGGTATGTTAGTATTTATTTGTGTGTATCGCATTGTTTCGTCTACAGTTACATAAACACACATCGCTTCTTGGTACGCAAAAAATGACGAATGTCCATGATGCCTCAAAAAGCATGCCATATTTTGACGTATTTCTTTAGTATTGTTAAGTGTAACTTTTGTACTTTTTTAAACATGAAAAGCCTCGGTTCATCCGATTTGTAAAATGTAAGTGGTGCCCAGCTGCCCAGTATTTATGTGATTGTTACAAAACTGAGAAAATATTGACTCTTTTTCGAATTTAAAAAAATGCCTGTTACTTTGCATCTTAACACGTTTCCGTGTACGTCTCTTTTTGCTTTTCAGTAAGATAATTTTGGATACGCGTCATTTTGCGTCTTAAGCAGTGATATGTGCGTGTTGCATGTGTGTGCGAGTGAATCACTGAGAGATTGAACGGTGTAGTGTGGAGGAGGGTCAAATGTCACCGAGGAAAGGAACGGAATGCCCAACCCAGATGGAAACTAACGTCTCACATGATGATTGCCTATTACAAAATGAATGATCATGTAAGATATGAGTGCATGTGGGTGTAATGGGATTGTCATCACCTGAATACTAAAATCTTGAATATTTCTACTCATTTCTTCCAGATCCGCGCATCCCGTCTGTTTACGTCTACAGCGTCCATAACTGTCTTTTCTATTATTCTTTCCGCTTATTTATTTCCTTTTTACATCTTCCAACATCTGATTTTTTTATGATAATGATTCTAGGGACTGACGATCGCGGATGGACGGAGTGAGGTGAAGTGAGTGGATGTATGGCATGCCGATGCTCTGTGAGTTCTTAATAAGTGAGTTGATAACTAGATAGAGGTCCACCCATCAACATTCACACATCATTTCCCCTCGTTAAAATGTCAATGTCTTTACTCCCAATCCACAATCTACAAAATCTCAGAAAAGCCTCTGTCGTCAACAGTGAGTACAATCACAGCAATTTATTATGCAAGACAAAAAAATGACTTTTCTAGCATTCGTCACGTAAACGTTGTAACATCAAAGTAACTTGTAAGCGGTGAACACAACCCAAATGGGGGGGGGGGGTATTTTAAATATTCCAGTCACTCGTAAAAACAATAATAATTATAAACGTGAGCATACAAAATCAAGGGAAGACCAGAGAGTGTTAAAAAGAAAGAATGAGCTCACAGCACTATAGCCTAGCATAGCACAAGATCACAAAAACTATGCTTTGTAAAACACTATAGTTAAGCGGTTCCTCCACTGATAGCAAGCAATAATGAATCTTTCGGAAAGTGCAAAATAGGCTGGTTGTATTACCAGTACGATCCATTCAAGTATACCCACATACAATGCTTTGTAGACAATAATACATAGGAAATCTAGGAAAAGGAAATGTAGATAGGATATTTTGCGAACTTGAGCTATAACACATTAACATTACTTCCATGCGTGCCATTTTTTTAGACAGTTACATACACCTCAACTGTAGT
>JAQFZC010005753.1:0-13618 GCA_034695205.1 Dicyrtoma fusca
GACCAAGTGCTCAACGACGCCTTATGCGTCGGCTAGCTAAGAAGTTAGAGCTTGCACGAGAAATCGCCGAGCAGGGTTTTAGTGCTTTACGGGAAAGAGACGCTGATGAGGTTAATCCTATAAATAATTACCGTAGGCATGTCATCAGATGTATGTTTATTGGAGAAATAAAATGCATCTTACTGAACTTATTGTCTGAAGTCATATCTTAATCATTTTTTTTTGTCATGCTTGTCATAAAATACTCACTCATATTACTTTTACGATTTCACTTGTTACTTAAATGGATGTTTAAGTAAGACTAAGATTTTTTGTAGGAGAACATGTAACTATAGATTTGAATATGGAACTTATACGTGTCCTTTGTAATTCTTTCATCTTTTATGTTCTTTTGTGTGTCCCATTGAGTTGTTTAGTTTCATTAATCACCAAGCTTTAGGAAACATGGTTTCACTTTGTTTCATTTTTGGATGGTGTCATTCGTGGTCACTGGGCATCCTGCCCAACAAGCACTGGTCCAGAGGTGGATAGATGACCTCGGGAGCCGCGATCCCTTATGGCACGAGATTTTTATTAGCGCTCAGTTCCAATTAGGGGTAAGGGGTGGAATTTTAGATCTCAAAGGTACACAAACGTATAAACATTTCATTTCATAAATTTTTGGAGGTCAGGGCGGAAGTAGGCGCTGAGTATTTCGAGTTTAGAAACAAAGAATAACTAAGTTGGACGTTATATTTTCCGCAGCACTCACTCAACTAGAAGTTACATTTGCCACGTGCAATATGAGCACGTGTTACACTGCAAACAGAGCAAATGTTAGGAGAGTAATGACCAAAGTAACTTTTCTCTACGCACTCCAAAAGTGTCCAAATCTGACAGAGATTGTCGTCAATGCCGTTGGAAGGAGTCAGGAACATGCCATGGGTACAGAACATTTTAATTCTTATGTTCGTAATTTATTTACAAAACTTTGACACATTGTAATTGGCTCTTGTATAAATTATTGCTCCATTATTTCACTGAGTGTAAATTTATTTCGCCATTGCAATAACAAAAATCGATCACCTGGTTTACTACTTCAGTTTATTTAAGTCATTATTGTTTTTACAATGTGGTGTGATGAACATTCTGTATTCTGTAGCCGTCGTTGAATCACTGGAGTCTATAAGTCTGTACGTGCCGATTCATGTACAAGTCATTGATGAGCGGGACTGGTGGCCAGATTTGCGTGACAAAGCGCTGATAAATACTTAAAAGACGGATGTAAATACCTACCTACCTTTGTAAGTAGATACAGTACTCAGCGTACCTTCATTGCCCATTGGAGATTCCTCATTTTGTTCTTGAGACTGACATAATATTCAATACATTGTTTTAAATTTGTGTTTTGTTTAGTATTTTATAATGACTTATGACTACGGCTTCTATTATCCATACAAAATAATCCCGACATGACAGCACAGATGAATTTAAAAAATAAATTACAAAAAGTGATTGGATGGATCTCTATTTTTGTTTTAATTTGTAGTCTTTTTGTTTCATAAAATATTTTAATCGCCACTGTTTTCAAAGAACATATTATAGTAATTCAGTCTGCTATTTCAGTTTCTACTACTTTCCCTACATGAGGAAATAAATGTGTAAAAAATAAAAAATTTGTAGGAATGCTCAATTGTTCCACGAAATTACATTCACACTTGCCTTCAAAACCTATAATAGATATAAAATGAATTTAATATGATCTACACGATTACGATACTCAAGCATTTGAGAAAGTTAGTTTCAACCAAATTAATCTGTACAGGTTTCTAAACGCCATAAAGTATTAAATTCGTAAAGCTGCAACAACAGCCTTACATAAAGTAGTGACGTGGGGAGCGGACGTCTTAGAGTCCCACACACGAGCGACATGAGAGGCAAAATTTTAGAGGATTTTAAAATTACATTTTAAAGTACTTTAGGAGAAGTTGAGGAGTTAAATTTAAAAGTTGGAGGACGGTTGTGGTTGGTTAAGCCAAATTTAAATTGGTGTAATATGATTGGAACAGGGACACTCCACTTTTTCGTTCGCACCAATGGGGCTGAAGCAGTGCTTCGTAGAAGCACTAGCTCATGTCGCATGCCGTTTCCACGAAAGGAAAAAAGGAGGCTAGCGGCGGACGAGGGAGTGAGGTTTTCCGTTTCCAGGCAGAAGGTAGTCCGTAGTTGGCGAGGCCAAAAGTTTTTTTTTGAGGAAAGGAACGGAAATTTCATTTTTTTTGTAATAATTCATTGGTAAATTACATTAGTTTCAAGAAAAAGGGATCTTTAGTCTAGTGTAAACCACTAAATACTGAAAATTTGAGGGAAATACCAGAAAATTCGAGTGTGGAAACTGAAAATTGGGGCAAAATCCATCGGAATAAAAAGGGAAACAGTCGGGTATCGCATATAAATTCAAAATTTAATTATTATTGGTTGGTTGTGTGAAAGGGCATAATTAAAATGTTATGTATTGTTAGTTCAGAGAGCCTTGTGTGAAAGGAAATATCAAAATTATTCTAATTACGTGTTATTTTGGGATTTTAAGACGGTAAAAGATTAGTGGCTATGAAAACTAATAGGGTAGCCATTTTATATTTTTGGCCGAGCTAATATGTATATACATTAGAAGTAAGGGTTGGCTTGGGTTGTAGGTATGTAAGTAGGGTCTCAGTTAAAATATCACTATTTTGCTAATATCTTTTGAAAGATACATTGGATTGATTCTATTTGTTCAAAATAATAATTAATAGTGTGATGTACATTGAATCTGAAAGTTTTGTGGAATCAAAATTAAAGGAATTGTGAATAATATGAATTTAAAGGTTCAAAACTAATTATTTACGTTCTGTTGTATGTTGCCGTTGTATAGCTCATTGGATTGCGAAGCTACGAGTCATTATCAATTACGATTCAATTGAGAGGTCAATAAAACGACTGGGAAACTGGAAATTGTCATTGTCAATAATATTAGCAGTATTTTTGGTTTCAAATTTCGAAGTGTCGTTTAATTGGAAAATTAAGTAGTCATTTATCCGGTGGACTGTCGATGCTTTAAATAGCCATGGTCAAAGGTGACTAGTCTCTGCCGTAGTTTTGATGTACCGTCATTGAAGTGTCCATAGTCATCAGTTCGCATTTTGTTTATTATGATTATTGGAAGGCAAAGGTCAATGTTGTATGTCAAATTGAATTGAATTGTGAGTCTTTAGTAATTAATTGAAGAGACACACATGGGCATTGGTTTTGGTCAAGTAGTAACGAAAGCTGTGGGATTTGGTGACGTCACATTATAAATTAATTGGAACTTAATTGTGATTTCTGTTCTTTTGTTTTTTTTGTTTGATGGTGAGTTTTATCCCTTCACAGACAGAAAGCCCCAAAAAATGCATCGATACGTAAGGTGCAAAATGACGCTTATGAAATATAGCTTAAAAGCAAACTGACGCCCAAGGTAATTGTTTAAGACGCAATGTGAAGCGTATCCGAAAACATTTCAAAAAGACACAATGTCCCAAAGCGTTCAAAAACTTTGAATCCAATTTGTATTTATTAACTTTCAATTAATTATTTTTGAACGTTTTTAGAGCTTTCAAAACCTCTATGTACACTTTTTTAGTTCCTGTACCTATGTGTTTCTAGCCGGAGAATGGAAACCTTACATCTGAGTCACTAGTCATTTTGTCATTTAGCTGAAACCGTTACATTTCTGTAAACAAGGGCTTCGAGCGGAACTTCGTCCTACATTTGCGCTTTAAATGAGCCCAAAATGATTTTATTTAGTGTACATGTGGCTGAGCTGTTTTTAGTTACTTGTTTCACTTGCACTTGAATGCAATTACGCCAACGATCGATGTATTTATAACAGTAGTATAGGGCACCCATAATTCTATCTCAGAATCATTGTACAAGTGCGCATTTTGTGTAATGTTGGAGATGGGATATATAAAGGAAAAAATAAATCGAATACAAATAAGCACACAGGATTAACCACCACAAGCATTAATTACAACAAACGAGCATCATTGCACAGCATAGAAATAATAGCTCAATGGTTAGTAGACACTTTGTTATCTAAGCACCCAACCTAATCAAAGGATGGCAGTTGGTCCTCATTTGTTTTTATGGTAGGCAAGGAGCTGTATTCACGGAGCACCTTTTGCATGCAGTCAGTCATAGGTATTGCTAGCAAGAATGAGTATTAATTATCATTAAGGCGCATTCAACTCAGTAAACTAAAGTTTTATTTATATTAAATTAACGATTATCTCGATGAATGACCACGAGTCTGAAGTTTGCATCCAGCGGGTGAGGTTCTCCTGGTTTACTGTCAATCGATTTTGAACTCAAATCTTGGTCTATGGTGTGGCTTTGGTATGCTCAGGGTTCTAAACTTACCGAACTGCTGCTCAACAGTTCGGGGGTGTTGAACCTGGTGAACCTGGATTTACGTCTCTTATCGAGATACGCACGGCATTTTCTTAGAAGGAAAATGAACAAATTGTTCGTTGAGGATAGGGAGCGTGGCAAACCTGTCCTCGAACAGACCCGTGCATACGTTCGCAACAGGGAATTTCTAGCATAGAAGACTCCTAAATTTCTATCATTCTAAATTAGTGATTAGGGATCTTATGGTAATAAATAGAGGTAAAGGAAAGGTAACGACGTCCCACGGATTTTATTAACTTATTATATTGGTTCTGTCCTATGCATACATTCCTAAATTAATTTTTTTGTCGGGGATAGCAATGGTCCAATTTAGTGGACTGAGCTAAGGCGTGTTTGGCACAGCCATAAGCGTGTCGAACACTGAACTCCTGAAAATAAATACATACATGAATGACCACGTTGACTTGACTGTTGACTTCAAGAACGAATTAATACTAATTTTTGATTGTTTTTTAAAATATTTTGTCTCTAGTTTTGGAGCCTTTTGCAAATTCTAACTTATTGTTTAGATTGACCGACCTTCTTAAAATGGTTAATTATTAATTTTTGAATGTGATTGATTTGATTTTTGAACAAACTGATGTGTATGGAGATGTTCATGAACCTGTGAAACCACCAATACAAGTTTTGTTCCGAATGGGTTTGCTTTTAGACGGGCATCGGATTTAGTTTAAGTATTACTATCAAATACTATCAAATATTAGCCAAGCACCGACAAGCCGAGACTGTTTTTCAATGCCGTCAAAACGGCCCTCACCGTCTCAGTTTTACGAGCACCTCAGGTAACCCTGACCTATCGCTCTACTCCTAGTTCATTGGCCGGCTCGGTTAATCTGCTCTAGACCTCAAGGACCGCGCCGCTCTATGCCTCTGATGCCTAGAGAGAAGAACTCCTAAGTAGGCTCATCAAGAGCATTGCCAAGGAGAAGCAGGGCTTCCTAAATACGGACTCGATGGGCGGCAGGGGATGGACCCGAATATAAATGTCCAGATGACGACCAATTCACTATTTAATAAAAAGTCATTTTATTTTGTATTTCAGTACAATCATTCAAATCATGTATTTATCCACTTAACAAGTGCGCATAATCTCATCATTTGTCCTTGCTTTCTTCTCAGGGTCCTTTTCTTATGGTAAAGAAGCGTAAAAATACAGTTCAGAATGAAGCAAATTACCGCAGTACAGATTTATTTCCGTACATTACTATGACGTTTCCTCCTAAAAACCATCTTAAGTGTTTATAATTATTTTAAAAAGTAACCCGCACTGTTGTAATCGCAAGTATCTATTGTATATATTAACACGGTAACTCGTTTTTTGTCCAAATTGTATCGTTCAGTACATCGTCTGAACGGAACGGACAAGTAGATTACAAAACTGAAATTCCCTTTTAGTGCAGTTTTCTTTTGAAATATTTGAAGAAATTTAAAAAAGAAAAAGACAAAATCAAGTTTGTATAAACAATTTTGGATAAATTGAATAACAATTTTAGAGATTTAAGTTTGAGTTTGAGGTTCTTTATTAACGTGTCAAATCATTCAGCATACAATATGATGATTTCCAATGATGGACACCTATAAACTACAATACAAGTAAAATAATTATTTGCTATACTACCTAAAAATAAAAAATAAATAAAATAGAAATTACCAGTAGCAGTAGTCCATAGCCTTAATCAAAAATAATATTACACATGTAGCTACGGAGGGTTCTACATATAATAAAAATTCTGTACACGTTTCAATACAAAATATTCAGGCACCTTATTCTTAAGATTATTTAAATGCCTTAGCCACCATCTTACAATTTAAAATATTTAATATCACAATGTAAATCAGAGATAATGAATAATGTACTATGGTATTGGTAGCTTTACATGCAATGAGCTTTATAATAGTGAATTATGCATTACACATCTCCATTTTACAGGAGTAACCGGTTGTAATTTTATTTTGATTGGATTATGATCTAATGATACTTTAACGATTAGCTGCTTTGTAAAAATATTGCCGAAGAAAAATCGATAGATCGAATGAATTACCAGTGCGGTGTTACTTTGGACGAATGATCCTTGTAGTCTAACTGAAAACAACGCTAGAGATTTACTGTTTTGGTCCCCTAAGAACAACACCTATCACAATAGCAAGCCGATTACAATTAAAGGCATCCACCTGTTACGGACCCCGTCCAAGAATCCATGCACATCTAATGTGCATGGCAACTATCAGCTATCCCGCAGATTTCCCACGTCGACTTCCAACCGTGCTCACTAGTTGGCAGGCCTACGTCTTTCCTTTCTAATCTGCACCACTGATCGCTTTCCCACAAGGAACGAGAGCATTCCTTGACTCCAAGGCTGTCGATGCCAGTACAAAGGTCCGGTCGCCTATAAGATGTATAATTGGACAGAAACGTAAATTGATCACTTACAATATACCAGGAAAAGGAATTGCCTAGGCGATTTATTATTCATGGAGACGTCCGTGCAATAGTTAAATCAAAATTTTTATAATTTGTATGAAAAACAGCCTACGGACTTCTGCATGAAGTTTCAAGAACGCTGAGTCACAAAGAAAGAAAAAGAACTAAAAAACGTAACATATGTATATACGTTTTCAGTAGTCTCATGAAATCATTAAGAAACCCACAGATAACTGACCACTTTATTCCCAGTTAGTCGAATCCAAATCCTTATTAGTGCACTGAACCTGAAAATTAAAATAACTGTGAAACTGCTAATTAAAAGCAATGAGAGAAACTGAGTAATTGACGTCACCATAAGAAATTCAAAGTCAAAGTGACAAGTCAACTTGTAACGTTGACTGGATTAGTCAAATAAATCATTCAATAAAACCAAACATCATAGGTATCTACGTACAGAACAGAAATAGACGTTAAAGCACTTCATTGTTGACTGTTACATTTTTTCTTTCTTGTCAAAATACGTATTTTTTCGTTGCTGTTAACACGATTTCAAACCAGTGATTAGTGTCAAAATTTAGTCAGTCGTGAATTTGACAGCCGAGAGTTGCAATCTCAGAAACAACTTGGTACCTTACTGATTACTGTTCCTAAAATCCAAATAGTTTGTCAAAAATATATTCAGTGTTAAATCAATACCTAGACTATAAATTCCGTGATAAAATCATTTTTCGAGACGAAAACTCTAGAAATGAACACCCCGAACAACATGGAACAGGCTCTGAAAGAGGCACGGGTCAATATCGTTCGGTGCAAGGCAGCTCTTGGATTGAAAGTCCGTACAGCAATTAACTCCCACAATACTGATGCGAAACTTGAGTGTTGCACTGAGGCACGGAGAATTTTAGATGAATAAAAACGCAATATCCGCCACCGCCGCGAAACCTTTCCACATCCGGGACCAGAGCAACCACAACAAGAGTTCCTAATCACAAAAAGAACGGAAACTGAATTAAAGAAATTTAGTGCAGGAAATCACCAAATACCGAGCGATGCACTCGCATTTCGAGCGGAAAATCTCGCTTGCCATCCCGGAACCAGAGAGAGGACGCAGAACCCCTTTCGCCAGATTCCCAAGCTTCAGAATGGACTCCTTTCGTCCAAACTCACCTGAATTTGACGTTTAACCGTTCAATCAACCTACTGGAAGTGAAACGGAGGCCACTAGGCCAAAAACCTCCGCTCCGACGAAAACTGTTAACCCGTTTCGTGTTCCATCACCTGCGCAATCAACATCAGAACAGATGAACACCAATCAAGCCAGGGAATTGGCCCGTAAGCAAAACTCAATTCCTTATTATAATAGCTTCAAGAATTCTCGTGGAACTTACCAGGTAAATCAGGAAGAAACGGAGCCCTGAGGTCAACAATCCTCCCCGCTCCAAATCTCCGATGATTCTGACAATTTCCAAGGCAGTGGGTATGAAAAGCCGCCGAAACGTTCTACAAAGAACTCCCAATAAGGTCAAACATTCCATTTATTGCTACGTATATATTTTGTTAACGTTTATTTGACTGATATTTCGTTTCATTATTTGTGGACTTGTTGTCAAATACGTTTCAATGGCTTTTATTATAGTATTTATTGTGTTTCATGTAGTACGATTTTTTAGCAATTGCAAAATGTTTTACAATGAGTGTACATGTAATCCTTTATCATGTTTTTGAATTTGTAGGTAATCGAAAGTCAGACAAAAAGCTTGTATGCTGTACTTGGTGTCAGATTCGGATTTATTTATATTGTTGTGATCTCTTTCACTACTCTTCTCTCATTTTTCTGTTAAGTGGAAATCGAAGAGATTTAGAATTTGTATTTTTGAGAGCGAGTGTCCACTATCGATTATTACGAAAGAGGTGAAACCTCTTCGGTACCTATTTATTATTTATTTTCGAGTACCTATTTAAATCATTTATCCCTTGTTTCCATCATTATTATTTCATCTGATTTAGTGATCGGCAATTCATTATAATTAGGGTGTAGGAAATTTAATAGTGAAAGCTTAATGATTACTATAAGTTGACTATAGCGTTTCAAAGACCACTTTCCATCGAGTAGTACATGCACTTGATTTGTATGAGAGCTTTTACAAAAAATCCAAAATAAAGTGAAAAGATTAATCAGGTCTGCATCACATATTAGTATTGACAAAATACCAAATTTATTGAGACGCCTTTAATTAAATTAAATTACTGATTTTTCATCCGAATGTCAACTCTTGTGTTATTCATTTGTTATTGGGGGTATGGCTCCATAACAAAAGTAGGCACCGGTTTTCGATCTTGAAGTAATAAAATCCCTAAACATCATTAATGTTTTTCTGTAGTTTCAAAAACCATCCGAAAAACTTTTGCGGAAAACGTTCAAAACTTGCCCATAGGAATTTTTCTAAAACGACACAAAAGGTTGGTAGACTCTGAAAATCACGTTGTTTATGTACTTCTATCACAGTAGAGCAATTATTTTCGTTTTCGCCTTCCAATATTATAAATTACTATTAGATTTCACAAAATCATACAAACTCATAAAATAATCATAAATATTCATGAAATAATCTTTCATTATTTTGAGGAAAGTATCATAAAAATTGTATTTATTATTGTGTGACTCACCCATCTTTCCTATGGCCCCACCCAAAACTCCTACGACACGTTCTTGAGAAAAGTTCGTGGCTCGGTTCAAAAATCCTTTTGCAACGTGTAGCAATATATAGCAACTGCCTACAAATCCTTTGTCGCCAACTTATACACAAATAAAGTGTATAGGTCTTGTGTAGGGTGGATGTTTGATCAATTTTCAGAAATTTAAGATAATGTTTCGAAAAAATCCCAAAAAGTACTTTTAACCGACCTTCACTTTTTGAAATGTTGGAAAATTTTTAAAAGTAAACGGAATTTGGAGCAAATTGAGGGGGTACGCGGAAGCCCTGCGCAAAGTCTGTTAAAACACAAACGTTCTTACAAAAGTCCATCAAATCTACCTAAGTACATAACCCTCAGCCACGACTCTGGATTTAATCATATGTCTCATTTCGATATGATGACATGTTTATCTCATCCTATATAAAGAATGTTCTAATTGTTTCATAAAAAATAATTTCACTCCCTAAAAAGATTAAAAACCCGGAGACAAAGTAAGTATTTAATAATACTTATTATTTGTAATGTGTTACAACCAGCACAAATGTAAATAGATAAACCGACTAGTAGGGTTTCCTCATGTGACAAAAGGTTAGCCTGTAAGTTTAGTTTTAAGTTCTAGGTGTACGTAATTAAGTAGGTAGGCCTACTGAACTGTTAGAGT
Source organism: Dicyrtoma fusca (assembly GCA_034695205.1). Taxonomy (NCBI): domain Eukaryota; kingdom Metazoa; phylum Arthropoda; class Collembola; order Symphypleona; family Dicyrtomidae; genus Dicyrtoma; species Dicyrtoma fusca. Next base: position 10,254 of record JAQFZC010005753.1, read on the forward strand.
CTGCGCTGGCTGAGTCTCTGGTGACAGCAGCCGCGGTTAAATTTACAATTTTGTCTTCCCTTCTTCGACTGGTTGACTGTGCGGCTGTAAACTGTTCTAATTTTAGTTGTCAGTTAGTTCTGTAATGTTGAATGTGGGTCAACTTATTGTCTGGAATTTATCTTCATCAAGAATCTGCCGGTCAGTTCAGTAGAAGTAATTCAGTTTCTTTGTACTTTTAGGGATAAGCTAGGTAATTAAGCATTCTATGCTAAGTTTTTAATATTGTCAACTGTGCGTCATCGGTGAAATGGATTTGTCTTCACATCGGTGAGCGGTACTGCAATCAACTTATTACTTTGTAATTACTAAATTACATTTATTAATTAAGGTCACCTGTGAACTGAAGTGGAGCAATACTGATTATTTTTATAACTTCTATTACTGTGTAATTTTATCTACCGAGTTTAATTCTGTAATTTGAAAAACATTCATTGAATCTCAATCCAGTTGTCAAACTGGCAACAACTTCTTCCATCTCCGCTCAGTTTTTCTCTACATTTAAAATTTATTTTTGTTGTCTCTTTAATTAAATTATTTGGTTTTCTTTGTTAAATTTTGCAGCCTGAGCCGCCAAGATTATTTACATTGAAATCATCATTTCGATGAATTCTGCAGTCAAACGTTGTCTTTCACATCAAATTTCAGTATCATTGGTTCGTCATTTCTCTGTTTTATTGCAGTCAACAGTCATTCTCAGCATCAATTTAATTTCTAGACTGTCATTTCCCCCAGTATGGATGGACGTGTTAATACTCATTTAAGTGAAACATATTATCTTTGAACAAAATTTATTTTCCGATGCAGTTGTATAGATATTATTGGAAATTATTTATTATTACTGGATAGAATATCAAGTTAAATAAGATTCGTTTCTATTTCAGCCAAGATAATGAAAAGTCTTCAATTTCCATCTACCTACTAAACTATATTTAGGTCTTATCGTCGGTTTCGACGATACACATTTTTATATTTATTCTATGTATTATTCTATTAGCTGGCATTTAGCTAGGCTTACCTTATAATTAATTATTAAAAATTACGGAAAATAAAACTAGTATCTCCTACATACTATGTAGTTGTATTTAATTAGTTTTAAAGGAATTATTGATTCTGTTGAAGCAATTATTTTAAGATTTCTCGAATGATGACGGCAATATATTTTATACCAACTTTTGTCAGTATTTGCTACTGAGAAAATAAGAAATTGTTATAGAAATCACACTTTTTGATAAGTTCAAAAAGATAGGTAAAAAGGTAAGTACCCCGAATATTTATGATAGGTGAATTAAGTGAAACTTACTCCTATGTTAGCCATGTTAGTGTAGAAAACGTACGCCATCGTAGTTTTTACGTAACACTGAAATTTGAAAATCTGCGGTATTATACAATCTCTGACGCACGGAGAAGGTTGCAATAAAAACAGAGTTGCTAAATTTTCAGACAAGTGATGGTTTATAAAATATTCTACCCTCTAACAAAAGACTATGCTTTCAACATATTGTTCTTTTTAGACCTGTCGTCGTACGAGACCAGAAACACCGGTGTGGGAAAACATTCCTTAAATCATCTTCCGGCTATCGAGTATTGTTTGTATGAGTTAATAAAAGACAACACACTTAGTCCGTATACCTAATAAGTGAATTTTGCCCACGTATATTAAGCATTATAAATACTAAACTATACCCTTAATTTACTTCGAAAAATCCAACAGTTAATTAGTATCTTTGTTGTTGCTATGGCACTTGTTTTAGACATATACACCAACGGCATCTCTTTACAACATTGCAACGGGATTGCCCATTGTGCGGCAGATACTTTCTAACGAAGGAGGAGCTCAAAAGTCATGAGGGCGGCGAAATTACAACGGATCATTACAATCCCTCCAAGTTAAAAGTTGGTAATGTGCAATCATTAAGTCACGCAGCAAAGAAGGGAATCAACCCTACGTTAAACTATGATAAACTTCGGAATTCAATGATTGAAGAAGTGCCTTTAAGTACTTACAGTCCGTCAAACCCCGATGATAGCCTTTACCAAATCCTTAGTACCAAAGCCTCATTACGTACCCAAAGCTGTGGAAGCATGAGCGATGATAACAATTCAGAACTACCCAACAAAGTAGATGAAAAAGACCTACCGGAGTTCACTGTACTGAAAAAGGGTATCAGGCGTACAAGGAGGAAAAACGTTCCCACAAAAACCGTCACCGACACAGTTAATTCCGATGAACTTGACCAGAAGCCAGAAGGCTTCGTAGCCGTATATATTGATTTGACTAAAGCATTTGATACTGTACCACATAGTCGTCTGCTTGCATGTTTGCGTGATGTTTATGATGTTGATGGTCATATATTAAGGCTGCTTGTAAACTACTTAAGAAAGAGGCAATTTAATATTAGCCTTGGTGTGTTTGAATCTGAATATTTTTTTGTTTTTGCTGGTGTTCCACAAGGGTCAATCCTAGACTTATTACTATTTATCCTTTATATTAGCGAGTTTGTGCTAACCCGGTACTCGAGGTTTCAGGTTAAGCTTAGGGTCACAAAATAAATGAAATCAAACGGCCGTTTTCTCCCTAAACCTAAACTGAAACCTCAAGAATCGGGTCAGCACAAACTGGCTATTGGTTCTATGTATGCTGCTATTGACTCGCTAATTTCGTATGTACTTTATGCTGATGACCTGGTATTATATGTTAGTTGTAAATCAGTATCTGAGTCCTGCAATATTATGAATAATTGCTTAACTAATATTTCCAGTTGGTTTACAAGCATAGGCATGAAGATTAATAATAATAAAACTAAATTCATGCTATTTTATAAGAGCACTGATTTTGTGAATGATGATTTGGTTATCATGTGTGACGATGTACAAATAGAGAGAGTTTACACATTTCGATATCTAGGTATTATACTGGACTCTAATTTAAATTTCCAGGACCATCACCGCAATATAAAGAAGAGAATGTGTTGTGCAATTGATGTACTCAATAGACTAAAGCGGTATAAAGATTTTAAAACTTTTTCATTATATCTAAAATCATTTGTTATGACTGTTGTTGACTATGGACTGCCAATTTAGGGTGTCGTTAATTATGCTGATTTACAATCTCTACAATCTCATATAAATAACCTTATTGATAATTATACCCACAGGACCTACTATTCTAAATCCCTGCCTGAGGAAGATTTGCTTGAACTTGTCAATGTGTTATCGGTAAAGGAGCGTGTGTGGTACTATTCCGTAAGTCTCGAGTTGGCGGCCAGAGAGGAAGGTTATCCTGTCTCTCTGTCCGCCTGCTTTGGACTCAGGTCTTGGTTTTT
>JAQFZC010005754.1:0-13618 GCA_034695205.1 Dicyrtoma fusca
TCTATCAGTAAAATCTATTCACTGTACTTCCTTTGTAGTCTCCTGCTCTCCCTGCACTCCCGATGAACACTGAATCTGGAGTTCTCCATTCCGTCTCTCTTCTCTGTCTTTCTTCATGCTCGCTCGCATTGCGCAATCGTCAAATACAAGCTCCTCTCATAACTTACGTTCAATTCATACTTACAATAAAACTCAATCTTACATCGTTAACTAACTACTACTAGTATTTTTTACAACGTTCCACTTCGTTTTTGTAGTTTAAGCTTAATTGGAAACATCTTGTAATATGAACTTTATGAGGAAACAATTTTTTACACCTGTTTTGACACTACGAGTAAACTATAAAAACTGTTGATTGCACAAAAGTGACTACAATTTAAACGTAGTCCATCAAACAAGAAAATATAAATGTCAACCACAACAAAAATAATTCTAAAGACTAGTAGCTGTTACGACCATTGCAACTGCCGTTAATATGCTAATAGTGCAACCGAAAGCTATTCCATTCTGAATTTCTTACCTTCACACCATTGCAGACTTAGTACAGGCAGAGCAAGTACTAGCTAACAATGACATTGGCGTTTTAAGTGTCTCGACTTGTGTAGACTAGGCTAGCTGGCTTTTTTAAACGTTTTGGCTTCTCTGAACTAGACTAGCTTGCTGCTTAAGAGTATCGACTTGTCTAGACTAAACCAGCTGGATTTTTTAACCGTTTTTAGCTTTTCTAACCTAGACCAGGTGGCTTTTGTAAACATTTTAAATTGCCTAGACTAGACTAGCTTACTTTGTAAGAGTTTCGACTTGTCTAGACTACGCCAGCTGGATTTTTTAAAAGTTTTCGCTTCTCTAAACTAGACTAGCTGGCTTGAGTAAACATCTTGACTTGCCTAGACTAGGCTAACTGGCTTTTTTAAACGTTTTGTCTTGTCTTAACTAGACTAGCTGGCTTAAGTAAACATTTTGACTTGCCTAGACTAGGCTAGCTGGCCCTTTAAATTTCTCGAATTGTGTAGACGAGTCGAGACCCTTAAAAGGCCAGCTAGTCTAGCCTAGTAAATTCAAAACTTAAAAAGCCAGCTAGCCTAGTCTAGGCAAGTCGAAACTCTTAAAAAGTAAGCTAGTCTAGTTTGAGAAGCCAAAAGGTTTAAAAAAGCCAGCTAGCCTAGTCTAGGCATGTCAAAATGTTTACTCAAACCACCTAGTCTAGTTGAGAAAAGCCAAAACTTTTAAAAAATCTAGCTGGCCTAGTCTACACAAGTCGAGAAACTTAAAACACCAGTGTCATTGTTAGCTAGTCAAGTCTGCCTGTACTAAGTCTGCAATGGTGTGAAGGTAAGGAAATTCAGAATGGAATAGCTTTCGGTTGCACTATTAGCATATTAACGGCAGTTGCAATGGTCGTAACAGCTATTAGTCTTTAGAATTATTTTTGTTGTGGTTGACATTTACATGTTTCTAATTAAGCTTAAACTGCAAAAACGAAGTGGAACGTTGTTAAAAATACTAGTAGTAGTTAGTTAGTTAACGATAAGTGCATAGTGGAATTTCTCAAATAATCACTAAATATAAACGCTGACCTTCAGTTGAAATAAATAAATTGGAAAAGAATTTTTTGTTCTTTTGTCACATTGCGATGGATTTCCTTCATCAGTGATTTTATTTCATCCACGGTTTTGCCCCATACGCGGTTTTGCCCCATACACGGTTTTGCCCCAGCACGGATATGCCCCATCCACGGTTTTGCCCCAACACGGTTTTGCCCCATCCACGGTTTTTCCCCACCACGGATATGCCCGATCCACGGTTTTGCCCCGCCACAGTTTTGCCCCAGAACACGGTTTTGCCCCATTTTACATTATATAGCAAACAAAACAGAAATTCACGACGTGTTAGTCATTTGAGTAAAATGCATAAATTATTTCCGCCAAGAATATTAGGTCATCTGCAACATTTTTTCTACTAACTTGTTAAAACCCCTGTTAACATTTCGTGACCAAAATGTGTCCAGTAAGTCTCACTGTGTGGTTTTTGTGCAAATCCTGTAAGTTGAACTTTGCTAAATTGGACGATTTCATCGAACATAAGAAAGAAAACCATTTCCCTGAATTTCAAGTTCAAAACACGAGCTGTATCGTGTTTGAAGAGAGAATCGAGGGTGGCTGTGACAATGAAAGCGGGTAGTTAAATTAAGTATTTTTGTTCATTAAATAAATTGTGGAATGGTGTCGCATTAAATTATTAAGTAATTAATTTCCTCACTTTTTTGGTTTGATTTATAGTTCAATGGAAGCGACGCTGACACTTTTTAAAGAAGAATTCCAGCTTGCGAATAATTCACGAGTTGAAACGAACCCTGACCCCAACATCGTCAGCTGTGTCGATGATCAAAATCCAACCTGGGAGATCGCCGGTCTCACTGCTCAAACCAGCGACTTCTACTATGAGGATTCGGGTCCAATGCCAGATATTTTGATGCCCAACACTGAATTCCAAAGTCAAGAGGAAAATACAACCGAAATTGGTTCATTTCCGCCCAAACATAATCCATACGTGCTTGTTAAACGACTGACCTCAAAGGAAATACAGGATGCATCGTCAGCTGCTAATCTGGAATTGAATTGTAACAAGCATCTCACATCACAATTTGTTCGTAGACCCTTCAAGTGTAAAAGATTAAATTGTGGGAAAGCACTCAAATCTAAAAAGTATTTGTGGGCACATATGAAGTGTCACTCGGACTTAAGGCCCTTCGACTGCACACAGTGCGATAAAACTTTTAAGTTTCGCCATTTACTTGTTGGGCACGTGAGATTGCACACTGGAGAGCGTCCCTTCAAATGTCCATTCGACAACTGCGGCGAAACCTTTGCAGAGTCCAAAACCTTGTGGTATCACAAGAGTATGGTGCACAGTAATACGTCATCTCAACACAAGTAATGTGTAAAAAAAAAAACTATATACCAATTTCGTTTTTATTCTGTTTTTATTTTATATTTTCTAAGTTTACGAGATGATTTTATTGACTTTTGAAAATTTTTGCAGAAGTTGCTTGTTATTAATTCCAGTATTGAAAAATTGTGGACAGCACGGTCCTAAAATAAATTAACGCATTTTGTTTACAGACACTTCCGGTGTACCCAATCAAATGGTGAAAAAGCATTCAAACGTAAACATGATTTAACGAAACATATGAGGAGTCACTCCGACGTCAGGCCCTTCGGCTGCCACCAGTGCGATAAAGCATTCAAATTCCAGTACCGGCTTGTTGAACACCTGAGAATGCACACTGGAGAGCTACCCCTATGCCCATTCGACAATTGCGACAAAAGCTTTTCAACAACATCAGCCTTATATCGTCACAAGAGAATAGCGCATCGTATGAAGTAATAATCATTCCTCAATTAATCTGACAGCAGTTAATGTGCAGACAAATAACTATTAGAGTTTTGCTCTCTTTGTATACATTTATTAAGTTTTGTGTACTTTTTTTCTTAAAACTATGTAATCTTTATCTTTTTGTTTCTTTACAGATAACGAGCTTATACGCTTGTCCATCTCGGCAGTAAATATTTGGTCACCTTCACAAGTATAGAGCTTTAAAAGACTTAAAATTCTAATACCTAGTATATACTTTTAATGTGTAAAATTCACATTTTCAATTGTTAATTATGATATCAATCAAAGCTACTAAGTAGAATACTACTTACATTCTATTTTGAAATGTTTTTTTAAATACATAATTAGCTATAATAATTCGATCAAATAGTATTTTTAAAAAACTGCAAAACTACTTTGTACGCTTTCAATACTTGGTATTAAAAACGATCTTTTCAGGATTTTGCTAAACTGTCAACCGACATTGTATTCTTTTAAAAACATCTAAATGACCTTTTAACGCTTTTTAATAGAGCAAACAGCGTTTTAACTTTTTCAAAAGTAGTAAAAAGCCATATAAATCCTGATACATTAAAAAGAATCAAAACGATTTATCTGTATAGTGTGCCATAATTAAAGCGTGACTGCCTTAACTGCATCAACTCAAAATCAACCAAAAACAAATGGCCCGATTGTAAGATTTATGCACCTGTTTTATTTTTTATGAATTATGCATTATGCCTTATAGAATTTTTTGTTTAGTAGTGTTACGTGCAAGTACATAACCCTTCACTGCATAGCCGTCTTTGTACGGGAATATTATGCCAATGCCCATGATTGGTGCATGAGATGAGTGCATCCGAGCATCTGCAGATTTAGCTACCTGCATTTTCAGTTCCCATGAACTGGAGAATGCAAGCACCGCAGATTTGGTTCCATACCACGATCACGCCAGCAACAGATTTTCCATTGACATTTTTTCCAGATGTTTTTTACCCAAGCAGAGCAGTGCAGAACTTAGCTAACTTGGGTACCTACAGTTAATTTTAAATAATTTTTATAAAATTCTATTATAACATGTGATTCCATTTAAAATGAAAGATTTATATTTGTAAAATTGCTAGTTTCGAATTTTCTAAAATTCCACTACTACCGTGAGCATCGAACAAGATTCCTTTTTCTAAAAAATCTTTTAAAAAAATTAGGATCACCCCTGGAACCACTATTTTATTTTAGTATTTTGTAGTTTGTAGATCCGTCGTTGTAAATCAGTACCTTATGACCTGAATTACCCGACAAGAAGGCTAAACTGAAGCTGAAACATAAACAAAATAAAATAGTTTCATGACTGGCATTGGCATTACAAATTACAATGCACGCTGCGGTGGTGCGTGAATCTAGTTTGCGATGTTGTAAAGGCTGCTGAACAGTTGTCCACGGTGCATTTGTAAGGACGCTCTCCGGTGTGAGTACGAAGATGAACGTTCAAGTTGCCTTTGTGAGAAAACGTTTTGTTACAATTCGGAAAATGACAACTGAAGGGTCTGACACCCAAATGAACGGCGGCTATGTGTCTCTGTAATTCGGCATTCCATCGAAATTTTGTTCCGCAGTTTGGGTAGGAACACTTCACGGGCATTGATTCTGAGGTTTTGACTTTTTGTTTCTTTTTCTTGTGGGACTCCAGGTGAAAACTTAAATCAACAGCCTTTCGGTATTGCTTTGGACAGAGATGGCATTTAAACTTGTACAGACTTAACTTCTCCTCTTCAGTCCCGTGGAATCTCAGACGGTGTTCTTTTAACTTTTTTGTGTCAAAGAATTTTCGATTGCACATGACACAGAAGCGATTTCGATCTTCATGGTACAGTGCACAGATTCCCATGTGGATTTTCAGTTGTGCACCGGATTCAAGGTTCTTTGAACATAATTTGCATTCAAACTGGAGGTCACGGTTGACGGTTCCAGGTGCAGTTGGTAAAATTTCTGCTTCATTGTGGTCGCTGATATTACTGAATGCAGTCAATGAATTAGGTGGCTTTGCAAGGCTTGCACAAAGTTCCTGCTCACATTTTAAAAGTGCGGAGTCATGTTGAGGGACACAGGCGCTGTGGATTTCTTCAGAGGTCAGACGTTTAAGAAGCACGTAGGGATTTTGGTGTGGTTGCTTCAAACTAAAGAAGTTTTTTTCATTGTCTGAATTTAGTTCACACTCAAAAATGATGGGCTCATTTTTGGGTTCGACAAGATCCAAATTTGATTCGTTAATGATTTCAGAGCTCATGGGGTCTTCTTGGTAGAATTCAGTTTTAATTGTTGGTTCATTAATTTCATCTACAAGCTGATGGTTCCTGCTGTTTATTACGGGGAACAGCGGACTGTAAATGTACAACGAATTAAGAATACATACTGTAGTGAACATACCTTTACATTACCTAACTACCTTTAACTTATTAAAACAGATTCAACATCAGGCCTTTAAAATTTGAAACCATGGAATTATTTTGTGCTAATTCAAACAATTTTAATTACTTGTATTCCCTCTCCTCAAAGATGATGCTTGTGGTGTTTTGAAATTCGCTGAAATGCTTTTGTTTCTTGTGCTCAATGAAGGCGTCAACTTGTCCAAAGGAGCCTCGGCACAATCTGCACACAAACCACACGCTCAGGCTCGTTTCACACATTTTTCCCGATTAACTAATTCTAGAAATTAACAAAGTTGTTTTGCAACGGATAAATCCCAAAAACCGTAAGGGCTACGTGAGCAAAAGAACCAATTGATTTTGCACAAAAACAATTAGCACGTGGCAGGTGCGTTGTCAAATTCTAACAATCTTCTTTATACGAGGCGTGAGTTTGTATGAAATACGACCTCAACATTGCAACTACAAAGTAATTTCCTAGTTACACGTTACACTCTTTTACTCTGCTCAAAATCTAAAATAGTTTTAATCGAAAGTAAAATAAAAAAGGTCATTCCGTCGACAGATTTCATACGATTGGATAACTAGTAATTAAGTGTGAAGTGACAGTCAAAAGACGGTACAGAAATAAATAATTACTTAAAGAAAATAAGAAAAAAGTGTCCGAAAAAATGTTCAAGGTTCCCGCGCTTTCAAGTCAACTCTTTTCAGCCTAAGCGACTACTGACGAAAATCCCTTATGGAGATTCTTCAGATTCAGAATTCATACACTCAGATTAATATTAAATACATTAGTGACTAATTACCTAAGTTAATCAAGTGACTGAATCACAATCAGACAATCACTGAATAAAGTTAATAGCTAAATAGTTCAAACGGCACTAGTGTCCCTTGGTTCCATCGCTCGTATTTCAAATCCGTTTTGACCACCTGTTTCTGTTTCTCACTGACCACTGACTGGAAAACTGATTGTGAGTTACTGAATTAAATAATAATACATAATAAAATAATAAATAGAGTTTCTGAATTTCGAATGGTTTGTTGACGCCAATTACATTTGATACCGAGTTCTTATTTATTACTAGACACTCTTATAATGTGTTTGTATTACGTTGAGTGATAAGATTGAGTAAACTTTACAATCGTGTACTCACAAAAAGTTAGTTCACTAGTTAGTTCACAGTCAACATTGGGGCAAGCTTTAAAAAATTACGAATAGAGGCATTTACACATTTGACATTTATTGAACTTTTGAACTTAATGTAGGTACATTTCGAAAAACGGATTATAATGTACACTTTAAAGTGTCTAATAAGGTTAAATGTACCCATCTAACAGAGATTGTTTGGTTTGCCAGCAAATCATGCACCAAACATTAATATGTAGTCTAGAACACTTTTTACTCGGTATAACAAGCACAACAGAAATTCACGAGGTGTCAGTTATTTGAGTCAAATGCATAAATTACTTCCGTCAAGATTATTGGGTCATCTGCAACATTTGTTCTACTAACTTGTTAAAACTCCTGTTGTGATTTCGTGATCAAAATGTGTCCAGTGACAATTACGGTTTGGTTTTTGTGCAAGTCCTGTAAGTTGAACTTTGCTAAAGTCGACGATTACATCGGACATAAGAAAGAAAACCATTTCACTGAATTTCAAGCTCAAAACACGAGCTGTATCGTATTTGAAGAGAGAATCGAGGGTGATTTTGACAATGAAAGCAGGTAGTAAAATTATGTATGTTTGTTCACTAAATACATTGTCAAATTGTGTGGCATTGGATTATTACGAAATTAGTTGCCTCGCTTTCGTTTAATTTACAGTTTAATGGAAGCGACGTCGATACTTCTTAAAGAAGAATTCCAGCTTGCGAATGATTCACGAGTTGAAATGAGCTCAGATCCCAACATCGTCAGCTGTTTTGATGATCGAGAGCTAACTTGGCAGATCGCCGATCTCACTGCTCAAACCAGGGACTTCTTCTACGAGAATTCGGAACCAATTAGAGATATTTTGATGCCCAACACTGAATGCCAAAGTCAAGAGAAAAATACAAGTGAAATGGGTTCATTTGAGCCCCAACACAATCCATACGTACTTGTTAAACGACTGACCTCGCAGGAAATACAGGGTGTATCGTCTGCTTCCAATCCGGAATTGACTTTGAATAAACATCTAAAAACGCATTATATTCCCAGACCCTTCAACTGTGAGCAATTAAATTGTGGAAAAGCATTTAGATGTAAACAATATTTGGAAACACACATGAAGTGTCACTCGGACTCAAGGCCCTTCGGCTGCCCACAGTGCAACAAAACCTACAAGTTTCACTATCGTCTTGTTGAACACGTGAGAAGCCACACGGGAGAGAGGCCCCACAAATGTCCATTCGACAACTGCGGCAAAACCTTTGCACGGTCCAAAACCTTGTGGTATCACAAGAGTATGGTGCACTGTAATAATGCGTCATCTCAAAACAAGTAACGGTTACAAAACTATGTATACCTATACCAATTACATTTTTATTCTGTTTTTACATTTCTGAATTGCTTATAGGCTTTAAGTTTGTAATTGTATTGGTTTGAAAAAAGCAACACTTAGTTTCACAAATTTTTTTAAAATGTGCTGATTAGGGATTACTAATTTTAAATTCCTGGGCAAAGAAAGGAATTTTGGGCATATATGAATATTCCAGGCATTTTGGGAATCTATTATTTCTGAGGGAATTTTTGGAATATTCCCACTTTTTGTCATTGGGAATATTCCCTTTATGCCGGGCAAAAAATACAAGGGAATAATGGAAATTTATAGATTTTTTTAAATTATTTCCTCTAAAGTTTTGGTAAAACGTAAAACGCTAAATTTTTTCAATTCGATGTTTGTCGGCTTGTGATTACAGTTAGTGATTGTGCACAGGTTACAGCACTGTCCCTAAATAAAATAACGAATTTTGTTCGCAGAGCCTTTCCGTGTACCCAACTAAATTGTGGAAAAGCATTCAAACTTCATTCCAGTCTTGTTGAACACTTGAGAATGCACACGGGAGAGCGGCCCTACAAATGTCCATTCGACAATTGCGACAAAAGCTATGCAGCAGCGAATAACTTATGGCGTCACAAGAGAGCAGTGCATTGCATAAAGTAATAATCATTCCTTAATTAATCTGACAGCAATTAATATGCAGACAAACAACTGTTGGAGTTGTGCACTATTTTATTCATTTATTAAGTGTTTTGCCCTTTTTTCTTAAAACTATGTAATCCTTATCGTTTTTTATCTTTACAGATAATGTGCTTATACGCTTGTCCATCTCGGCAGTAAATATTTCTCATCAGTAAATATATCTAATTTGGTTACCTTCACAAGTGTAGTGCTTTAAAAAACTTAAAGTTGTGAACATCTATAGTACTTATAATGTGTAAAATTCACATTTCCAATTGTTAATTGTGATTTAAATTAAAGCACTACTTAAAACCAACTTTTTTTAAATACGTAAATTACAATAGTAATTCGTTTGAATTGTATTTATAAAAACTTTAACACTACTCTGTACGCTTTTAATATTTGATATTAAAAACGATCACGATTTAAACGATCTAGTTTATAGTTAATAACCCACCAGCGCAAGTATTCCTTGTTTCTATGGCTCACTTTTCAAATCCGTTTTACAATCTGTTTCTCACTGAAAAACTGAGTTACTGAATTGTATAAATTGTAGTCAAATAATGCAGTTCTTGAACTTTAAATTGTTGTTTGAAGCAATTTATAACATTTTTTGATACCGAGTGCTAATTTAGTACTACTTATAATTTATTTTTACTACCTTGAGTAAACTCTGATTTAGTAAACATTAAACTTTACCACTATCGTGTACTCACAAAAGCTTAGTTCACTAGTCCACAATCAACACTGGGGTAAGCTTTATAATGTTTACAATACTTACACAATTGACATTAATTATACTTTTGAGCTTAATGTACCTTTCGAAAAACGGATTATAAAGTACACGTACACATTAAAGGGTCTACTAAAATAAGGTTAAATGTATCTAACGGAGATTGCTTGGTTTGCCATCAAATGACGCACCAAATATTATAATTATCTGGATCACTTTTTATTCGGAATAGCAAACAAAACAGAAATTCACGAGGTGTTAGTTATTTAACTAAAATGCATAGCTACATACTTCCTTCAAAATTATCGGATCATCTGCAGTATTTTTGTCTACCATCTTGTTAAAAATCCGGATGTAATTTCGTGATCAAAATGTGTCCAGTGACTCTTACCGTGTGGTTTTTGTGCAAATCCTGTAAGTTGAACTTTGCTAAAGTCGACGATTACATCGACCATAAGAAAGAAAATCATTTCACCGAATTTCAGCTTCAAAACATGAGCTGTATCGTATTTGAAGAGAGAATCGACGGTGGCTGCGACAATGAAAGCGGGTAGTTAAATTAAAAATTTCTGTTCATTAAATAAATTGTGGAATTGTGTCGCATTAAATTATTAAGTAATTACTTGCCTCGATTTGGTTTGATTTACAGTTTAATGGAAGCGACGCCGATACTTCTTAAAGAAGAATTCCAGCTTGTGAGTGATTCACGAGTTGAAACGACCTCTGACCCCAACATCGTCAGCTGTGTCGATGATCAAAATCTAACCTGGCAGATCGCCGATCTCACTGCTCAAACCAGGGACTTCTTCTACGAGAATTCGGAACCAATTAGAGATATTTTGATGCCCAACACTGAATTCCAAAGTCAAGAGGTAAATACAAGCGAAATGAGTTCATTTCCGCCCAAACAAAATCCATACGTACTTCTTAAACGACTGACGTCACAGGAAATGCAGGCTGCATCAACAGCTGCTAATCTGAAATTGAATTGGAACAAGCATCCTACATCACAATTTGTTCGTCGACCCTTCAAGTGTACAAGATTAAATTGTGGGAAAGCATTCAAATCTAAAATGTATTTGGGTAGACACATGAAGCGCCACTCGGAATTAAGGCCCTTCGGCTGCCCACAGTGCGATAAAACTTTTACGTTTCGCCATTTACTTGTTTGGCACATGAGATTGCACACTGGAGAGCGGCCCTTCAAGTGTTCATTCGACAACTGCGGCGAAACCTTTGCACAGTCCAAAACCTTGTGGTATCACAAGAAAAATGTACACTGTAATACGTCATCTCAAAACAAGTAATGCGTAAAAAAAACTATAAATATACCAATTTCGTTTTTATTCTGTTATTATTTTATATTTTTAAGCTTACGAGATAATTTTATTGATTTGAAAAATTTTGCAGAAGGTGCTTGTTATTAATTCCAATATTGAAAAATTTTAGACAGCACGGTCCCGAAATAAATTAACGAATTTTGTTTACAGACCCTTCCAGTGTACCCAATTAAATTGTGGAAAAGCATTCAAATGTAAATCTGATTTAATGAGACACATGAGGGGTCACTCGGACTTAAAACCCTTCGGCTGCACACAGTGCGATAAAGCATTCAAGTTGCGCCAGCATCTTCTTGAACACGTGAGAGTGCACACGGGAGATCGGCCGTACAAATGTCCGGTCGACAACTGTGGGAAAAGCTTTGCAAAGTCAACAACTATGTGTCGTCACAAGAGAGAGTGCATCGTCAAAAGTCATCTCAAAACAAGTAATGTGTACACAATTATTGCCGAATAATAACATGCCTATTTACCTATGTTTGGATTTATATTTTGTTAACCTTTAATTTGTTGCATTGTAATTGTCGCACTGTTCACTATACAATGCTAGTCATAAAGTTAAGTCTCTGGTAGATTACAAATTTAAAAATATAACTTACAGATCAGTGGAAAAGGACGTCTACGATTGATTCAGCCATCGAAACAACCGATGAATCCATCTTCGTCAGCTGCTTCGTTGACCCAGAGCTCCCTTTGCAGATCGCCGGTGTCTCTGCTCAAACAAACTACTACATCTGTGACGATTCGGAATCACCAGCCAAAGAGATTTTAGAGCCAAAGACTGAACTCGTTATTTATGAGAGCCAAATTCAAAAGGCAGAAACTAATTTAGCTGGTTCAGTTCAGTCCGAACATAATCCATGCATATTTCTGAAACAACAGACCTTGAGTGAAATTATACAGTCGGAAGCAGCATCATCAGCTACTAATCGCCAATTGAATTTGAACAAAAATCTCACATCACATAATCTTCGTAGATCCTTCAAGTGTAAAAACTTATTTTGTGGAAAAGCATTTAAATCTGAGGCTAATTTGAATTTGCATATAAAAAGCCACTTGGGCTTAAGGCCCTTCGGCTGCTCACAGTGCGGTAAAACATTCAAGCGCCGTGGGCATCTGGTTGAACACGTGAGAATGCACACAGGAGAACGTCCCTACAAATGCACCATCGACAACTGCAACAAAACGTTTGCAAGCTCTAGTAACTTTAACACACACAAGATAAATGTCCATCGTATTGGCGAAAGAAAAATTGCTTCAGCAATGCTCAATCAGGTTTAATTTAATTTTTGAATAATGGAAGCCAACTGAAGCTGTTTGAGGCTTTATTTCCTCTATTTTTATGTGCATCACGGGACAATGAGCTGTTTCACGACAAAAGGAGGCAAAAGGTAGACTAGAATTAATCCAACCAGAGCTACGATGGTAGAGAAAAACGATCTGTATGAACAACACTAAGCCATCACTGTCTTCCAATGAGGATAGCCTAACGGACTCAGTATACGAAACCGAGTATCGAAATTCAGGAGATTTAATCACACAAAAATGTAGAGTTTTGAAACGAAGAAGAACATAGCATTGGTTGTCCTTATGATTGAAGGTTTACATTAAGATAATCGAGCCCTCTGTTTTCGGCTTTGCTTTAAAATATTTGGCGACCGGCCAGTTTGCAACTGCAGTAAAGATATGCCTGTATTTATTATTTGATGATGTTGTTAGTTATTTATTAATACTATTCTGAGTGTTTTTATATCCTATTAAGATTCACCTACAAATGAATAGCACAAAGATGAATCTGTCAAGAAATAATGTGCATACAAATGAACAGTAGTTTGCCACAACGAAATTAGTCCATTTTTTTTAAAAACTAAGTTTTTTTTTAGTTATTCGTATTGTATTTTTCTAGTAGAATAAAAAATATCAAAAAGTTTACCTGTGAGTTTAGTGTTAGTTTTTACTCATCAAGAGGACTTTTGTTTCCGAGGACGGTTCCCCAAAAAATAATTTGTAACCGAAACTATAAAAATGGAAATATTTTTTTACGCCATACACCTATACCTTTACTACAAAAATGATTATAGTTTATTTTATAATGTAAAGAAGTGGATTTAACTAGTGTGTCTAAGAGAAAATGTTTGTATCGCAATTTTATACTATAATTAATAATTATAATTTATTTTTATAGTAATCTAAGTAATAAATGTAATAAATATACGTAATACATTATTAATACTATATAATGCTGCCCTTGTTTCTATGGCTCGCTTTTCAAATCCGTTTTATAACCACTTTCTTACTGATATACTGATACGGAATACTGAAAAACTCAAAATCTGAGTTACTGAATTATACAAATAGTAATAAAATATAATTATAATACAGTTCGTGAATTTTAAATCGTTGCTTGAAGCAATTATTTATATTTAATACCGAGTTCTAATTTAGTACTACTCTTACAATTTATTTTTATTACCTTAAGTGATAAGGTTTAGTAAACTTTAAACATTAGGGTAGAAGCGGGCTATTGTGATCGATTTTTATGCAGTCAAAGTTCAAGCACCTCTGGAATTAAATTAAGTAATT
>JAQFZC010005755.1:0-13612 GCA_034695205.1 Dicyrtoma fusca
TTGGTACTTAAAGAGAATGACCCCGGAAACGTCCATTTGACTTGAGTCTGTAGTTTGCAAGAATGCTGCCCCTCCTTGCGGTTCAATCAATCCAGACAATATGTTGGCTGCCGTGTTTCCGTTGATGTTCAGTAATTTAAACCGGTTTTTGAGTGACTGGGAGGTGGTGGTGTCTACTGTTGCTTTTGACACATTCACCACTCTAATGACATCGTTGGGTAGTTCTGTGACTTTGAAGACGTTGACTGATCGAAACTCTCCATTTTGGGATTCGTAAAGCTCACCCAGCTCAGCAGTTTCTCCAAGCGCCAGAAACCTAAGCTCCGACGTAGTGCCTTTGACTTTACTGACGTTGGCTACTATGCCCAGAACCAGTAGAAAAATTCGGGTTGAGTCTGGGCGGGCCATGAGATCAAACAGAATGACTTGCCCTGTAGGAAATGTTTTTATTTTAAATTATAAGTATTTCTAAACAATTGAAAGTACACTTGCAATCAGCGCATTGAAAAGCATATATGTATGCCGCAGCTCACGAGCGTTTGAGCACCTGGCGCCCGTGGACTGGTTCATAAGACTAGTTGCTTACTCACCGGTCCACAAGGGCACCAACACTTTCGCACGCACATTCCCTTACACACTAGTATCTCTTCGTAGTTTAACGAGATTCTTTTGGTTTCTTGTACGCCTAGACGGACATAAAGAATAGTATGCTACTTAATTAAGAAACAGAAACGTAGTTCAAAATTTTCAATTATTATTTCCTATTTTGCGTAATTCGTCAATAAAATCATAAATTTTAGTGAGTACCATGTTTTCCCTTGCAACTATTTTTCTAAGTGAGCAGTGTTTCTAATGACTACAATGGTTTTTGGAAATCTGGTAACATTTTCGCCCACGTTCTTTGCATATAATTATGAATTTGTTACAGTGTTCAGCTCACAAAAGCACAATGTCACATAATAATCCTCAAATAATTGCTTGATGTACATATATATATATACATATATATATTTGATGCAGCAGTAGCCATACAATTAACCAAATAGAATCACATTACGAAACGAAAAAATAATGTGTGTTCGTGTGTTATCTCGTGGACTGGTGTGGTCTGCATGGTCCGTTCCGTTCCACAAGCCTGGAGCGATTTAGGAACGATCCAAATCCGAAACAAATTAAAAGTTGTCAAAGAATTTAATGATTTTTAGATCGGTACGGTTTTTATCAGTAATGATATAATAATCAACTTTGTATTTAATTCTAACAAAACCTACTCGCTCGGAGTTAATTGCAGTTATAAATACCTAATTGCTTCGTACATACATGAATGGCACACTCTTTCTCAAGTTGTCTACGAAAACTTTATGCCAATTAATTCTTTAATTTTGTTTGGCTATAATTACCCGTAATTATAAAAGAAAATGATTGCTCTTATTATTATTCTACGTATTTAAAATTTTAAAAACCCGAAAACAAAATTAAATTCCTTCAGGTATCGCCGATTTGGCGAGAAATCAAATATATTATTTGAAAGCATCGAATGTACAATATGAATTGTAAAACCCCATTAATCGAGATTTAACTTTGACCTTTTTTTAAATTCATGAGGAGTGTTTTATGTTTTTTTGACATTTTTGAAAATAATTCAAACTGTGTCCAAGGTAAGCAAAAAACAACTTCAAATCTCTCATTTTCGTTAGAATGCGGTGTATTACCCGATATTATTTGATCCAAAATAAAAGTTACTTACGCAAACTAAAACATTTCCTTACCTTCTCTACTGTTGATTCTTATCTGCCAGGGGTTTTAATACTCCGTCCAAAAAAGTCCTTAAATTTTTTGTACTGTATTATTTTGAAAATAAAAATTTTATTTCCAATATTTTATATCCAGTTCTGTTATAGCAGAATAAATTAATTTTAAGTGTTTCGGTTGAGGTTCAAACAGTGTGTGTTGTAGGCTGGCATGCTTTATTGCCCAATGATGGCAAATAATTGCGTATCCATAAACGAAGAGATTAGGATTACTTATGCAAAGGCCGCAGTGAAAATTATTGTTCCCAAGAACCCACTACTACATGCATACAATTTCGTAGGAACACGATAAAGAGAGATGACATCACGGATGTTGTAGTTCCGACAGACTGCTCCATACAAATTATGTTAAGGCGCGCCTTTGGTCTTCGTTGTATATATCTGTAATCTCAGTAATCTGTCAATATCCTTAAAAATGAAAAGAAGGCTACGTCAGAGCCTTTCATCCACTACTTTACATGTACCCAGTCCTCAAAGTATTTTGGCCTAATTTGGGCGTGTATTTGTGGCAGTCTACATAGGTTGAGTTAGTCTGGGAGAAACAGGTTAATGTTAACTTAATATTGTTATTATCTGCTTAATAAACACCACCAGAAAAACAAAATCAAACTTATAAATGAATTAATTCGTTTAGTTTGCAAAGAGTAACGTACAGATTGCATTTTCACAATCAAGCAGAAAATAAATTCATAATCAGATTCAGATTTTATTACGCACAGAGTGGCAAAAACGTTAACCTCTGTATGCAGTAGTTTGTATTGAAACTCATAACGTCGATCGGTTTTTACTTTTCCTGGGTATACTTGCGTTTAGTTGGAGGAGGGGGGTCTCAAAACACCTTGAAATCATAAATTAGCTGGTTTTAGGGTTTTTGGCGGAATTCGTTTGCTTTTAACTTTTTAAAAACGTGTACAATGTTACAAATAGTCAGTATTTCCACACAAAACATGAACTATGATTAAATTCCCAGCCGTCACTTCGGTTTACTTAAGTGTGCATTCACCTGACACGCAAGATGAGGATGTGCTCTACAGTTTTGAAACCGTCGTGCCCTTGGCAATGATTTGGTTCAGTTACGCTCCGGTGGGGCCAAAATCTAACTTAAAATCTGTAGTAAAGCCATCAACAGTGGGGCCGGATAGATGCCAAAATGTTGAGTATTCTGGGAATGGAATTAAATCGAGAGCAATAAATAAATCAAAGAAGTAATGTTTATTACCGCCACACATACTTAGATTCGTACCTATTACGTGCAAAATGCATACAAATTCTTAGGAAGGTGACACCAGAGAGTTGAGATTATGAAAAAAACAGTCACTGCTTCAATCATCCCAACATAAATTGTGTTTATTATTTGCTTGTAGTTTTTTATTTCTAATCTGAATTAGAATTCCTGGAAATGAAGGCAAGACCAGTTCATTGCAATTATAAAACCACTGCGAATAATTGATTCACATATCATTTATAAACACATGGAATTGTAATAATGTAAGCCTTCTGTTTGAGCTCATCTACTTACCCTCTATATGTACTGCATCTTTACTTGTGTACTTGCACCGTCAATAGTTAGTCAATGCGCACACATGTACATAGTTAATACAGACAAGTATACATGCAGATAAAATGTAATGATGCTCTTCAAATGATGACCTTCAACCCCAAAAAGCTGCAAAGGCCCTTGTCCCCTAAAGCAGTCTGTCACGATACCCTATACTCAAATCCATGAAAGCAGTTTTGTGTCGCAAATATGAATTTAGTTTTCCTTTCCTTATGTAAGTAACACTGTGCACTCAATCTAGCTGTCACAACACAACCGTTTTACCGTCAGACTTAAAATGTGGCGCATACGAGCAGATGCGCGTTCAAGGAGCTAAATATAGATCCCTTGTAACCTATTTCTGGTTCTAAAATTGGATCTTTTCAAAAAGAGCTTAAACAAAATTTCACCTCCACCAACACCTCCCGCGGACACCGCATCAAAATGAAAGGACGCTTGTATTCCGCTCATTAAAGTCGAACAAGTTTAAGCAGATTTATTACAATGTCAGGATATATTTTGCACATCGCCGGTGAAGAAGCATTCTGTATTCTTGAGAAAATGTAAATAGTAGTGTGTGTTACTAAATTAAAAAAGAGTTAAATCGACATTTACACTTTTTAGTGGAATTTAAATATGTACATACGTGTGTATAGTTGACGTTTGAGACTTGGGTAAAGATGATATTAAGGAGACGTTGGACTTGTTTTCATCACAATGCTTCTTTACCGACGATACGGACGACGAGTGCGTCTAAGCGTTGCATTGAACTCAAATACGTAATTTTTCTTATATTCCCTTACTAGTCACTAGCTACATTGCAACTATAGAATTAATTGTCACAAGCTACCGAATACAAATGCAGCACACCATACTATCGAATTAATTATTTTTGCAACGGGTCTAAACTCAGTTCCTCACAATAATGTTACGAGCTATTGGAATAAAAATAATATTTAATTATATGAGCTAAATGGTGCTAATTGTAACGGTGTAATTGTGAACCTTGATTGGCAAACGAGTGCAGTGGTATTAACAATCGAGATTGAAAAAGTAAAGTCAACTTTTAATTAATTCATACAGCTGTGTACTTGTATTAAAATTAATTATTTCCTGTAGTATTCACCACCACGGTGGGACCACATTTAGGCGCTATAGCGACCACAATTAGCTTGACGCACTCTAAAACAAAACTGTACCTACCATATCCTCAAGCATGTCAAAAGAAATACGTTTAACATTTAAATTACACATTGTTGGCTGAAAACACGTCCTTTGAATCAGTAAATATATTAATAAACAGGGCGCAGTAGGGTAGTTTATAGTTGTAACAAAATGTAAAATTAATTACGAGTACATTTTTATAAGAAGATCATCAAAAGTTAATCGTTTCTTGATCTTGTCTATGATTTGTCGACTTTGTATGGAACTGAAATACATGAGTGTGCACGGCATTCTTTCGTGTATTTCTTAGGCAAACATTGTCTTAGGATTTTATGGTAGAAGCAATAACAGGCTCATAATTCATTATTAAGAGCACATTCGTATTTTGCATTAGGTAACTACTATTATTTATTTTTAAAAATTGATTAACTCACAAGTAATCTGTACTGTATCTTGCCGCATAGAACTATTACAGTTTTGATTGACCCAATGAAGCTATTCCAACGATAACAAATTGCCAAGAAAAAAAGAGAAAAAAAGTCAGTTTCCAAGATAACATTTATGTTTACGTGAGTGCGGCAGGTTTATAGAGCTCCGATCGGTCCGGTACGGTACGGGAAATGGCCTTTACCGTACCGTACCGACATAATTCTTTCCCGTACCGACTTTTCGGGAACAAGAAACTCATTTTCCTTTCCCGTTCCCGTACCGTACCGTTCCGTACCGATTTTCCCGGGAAATTCCTGGTCAAAATCTCAAATATTTTGAACGCGTCTAATTTAAATTACACGTTAAATGATATCTAACACGAGTACTTCTAAAGTCTAAAATTAATATTTTAAATTATTTGGAATCATACTGGGATCAATACAAATATTTTAAATATTTGTAAACATCGTTGTAAAAATCATTTAACCTTAGATGGCGTGCCCGCGTATGTAGTATATGAACCGAATAGTCCAAAAATAGAAATCAGAAAGTTGTTGTCATATTTTTAATTACCAAACTTTGTCTTAAAACGTATATAAAGCGTATTTACGCTACTACAAAGTTAAACGTTGATAGGGCGTAAACGTTGCCTAATATCAAATTATTAGTTTAGAAAACGTACAGCTTGAAATATAACAATCTGATTCTTAAAAACCACATAATAGAGAAGTGTAACACTAAAAACTTAAAAATGCTTTGGTTTAAGCTTATTTAGTTTGATTTTAAGCGTTTAATTTAATTTAAACGTAATGGAAAGACATTTTAGCTAATATTAATCTATAGCTAAAAACACAGTTAAATATTCTGAAACTTGCTAATTAATCATACTAAAACTATCGTGACTGGTAAAATGTTGTACCCTTAATACTACATAGGTAGTTATACGTAGAAATAGAGTCAGGCATCAGGTGACAACGATTTAGAAATTAGGTGTGTATACGAAGGATTCTTGGAAGAACCTGTGTCTTAACGCTTTTCCGGAAAAATCCTAAAAATTACGTAAAAATATCCTATATGAGTTTCTATTCAATTTGTAAAATAAAACAAAATACATGACTTGATTATTTAGGGTAAAAATGCAAATAAATGTGGTTAAAAAAGCAGTTATAGGTTTTTCGGGAATTCCCGGGAAAACTCAATTTCCCGATTGTCGGGAAAACGAATTTTCCGTACCGTACCGTTTCCCGTACCGAAGTTTCGGGAAATAAAATTGCTTTCCCGTACCGTACCGTTTCCCGTACCGGTCGGGAAATTCGGGAAATTCCCGTACCGATCGGAGCTCTAGGTTTAAGGAAAGCATTCGGAATTCATTAAAAGCGGCAGAAAATTCTAAGCCCGGATTAACTATATATTATGTGTATATTATAATGGGTTATTAAAAAGGTCCAGATGGCGACTTATAGCTAATTAGCTACAAACTATTTACAGCATTACCACGAATTATTACACCGTTACAATCCAAATTAACCCTTGAATCATTGTTGGCCAGTGTGTCATCGTAGCAAGTCCTTATTGTTATGTCCGAATCTTGAAATATCTTAGGATTATCACGGCAATACAACAATAGTACAACAAACAAGCACGCTTATTTGAATTATTTAGCATAATTGTATCTATTTTTCCGTCTAAGTTTGAGCAACGGTGGTCCCGGTCGTTTCTAGTTTTTGTCTGGTCTTTGCCATGCTGAACTTAGTAAACTTTGTATAAGCGTGGTTCTCTCCCAAAGTGCTCACCTGCTTCGTCAGAACTTGTTCAAAAAGTCTCAGCGCATCCGCGTATTGAACTTGCAGATGTAATATCCATGCAATGTTATACTGATCTATTAATGGGTTGGAATGATCTGGACCCAAGGTTTGACTCCATTTGAGGGAAACAAATCTGTACAAAGGGACAGCTTTCCTGTATTCACCCAATTTGTCTAGACATAGTGCAACCCTGTCTTGTGCAATGATTGTACTATAGTGATCTGATCCAGGAGAAACTATTCGTCTCTTAAAAATCTTTTCAAACAAGACCACCGCTTCAGTGTACTTCGCGTTAACACGTAGTACATCTGCAAAGGAGAATAACCGCTCTTCATCCATTAGCTCGCTCAGTGCTCTTTCTTGTGATTCCAGCGATTTGAGACTTCCGTTGCTCTCAAATATATTTTCAGCCTCTTGCAGTCGAAGTAGCCAGTCGCTCAGCTTTGCTGCTTCGTCCTTTAAATCCGTGTTGGAATGATTAGTGATGAGATCCCGGATCCAGCGCAGATCATTTAATTTTGCTTCTTTATCAACGTGAGGTGCATAAACTGAAGTTGGCGTGAGCTCGTAGTCTGCAACTGAGGAACACAGTTAACTTCTGTACTATTAGCTTTTTAAACTGTGCTTTATCGGGAATTCTAATCAAAAAATGCTTCGCAAAGTTTAAATACTGGTTTGATTACTCTTTAAAAGTGCAATTATCAGTCGAACAATTTAAAAAAATTGTAATTACTACTTTGACTGGTAATAAAAATGTTTGAGTGATATTTTTGCCTAAATGAAAGTGACTTTAGGGGATGAGCTTTTAGCATTAAACTTACGCCACAATGCTTCTCCACCCACTACATATTTATTATCCTGCTATAACTAGTAGAATAACCATTACTGTCGCCTTTGGAAAATAAGGATTAAGACGAGCTAAAATTCTACATTTTTTTAAATGACACATAATTCAATTGAAAACACACCAAACCATTGATTTTGTAAGAGCAATAAAATTCACACGACTCCAATTTCCTAAAACTTGACCTCCTCTGTAATCACTAGAGAATCAATGTCGCCATTTGAACACATAATTGTCAAAATACTTATACGGTACATTTAATTCCTTGCTATGTATTTTTCTGTCAGGCAGAGTAAACGTTCCATAACTCGTAACTCCTGCGTTACACTAAAAGTTTCATTCCAAAAATTTAAATTCTTTCGTTTCACGTGGAATATATTTTCGATAATACAAAACTTTTTGACAATGAGATTTTTAAATTGTCATATATATTATCCTATTCCCAACACTATTTATTCGAAAATCTAAAAACAGAACTCACTAGAAACCATATTGCCTGTTTATGACCAAGGAATTCTGTATGTTGATATCTTGAAATTAATAATAATGTAAATACACTTACAGAGCTTTTTCCATTTTCCTTCCACTGAGAGTGATAGGTTGGTCAATTGTATGCCAAATCCGTCTAGGCGAGAACACACATTATTTAATTAAACGAACGTCAAGCTCTTAATTTCTAATTCAATTTATTGCAATTAATTAATTCCCAATTCCCGTATTAACTAATTCTTTTTTATTCTAAAGTGTCGCTAACGGTAGTAAAATTGTACCCGCTTACTAAAATTTCATAAAATGGTTGTAATTTAAAATGTCAATCGACCGGTGTTCGGCACAAAAATATAGTATTTGCTAATTTAGAAAACATCGCTACGCTTAGACCACATGCTGTCGTTTCGTAAATAAATATTTTACAGAAAAACCAAACAACCTTTAATCATTAAGTGTTTGTTTGAAATACAAAACGATTTTGAAAATAAAAACGATTTAAGCCACTTTTTGGCTTCTCGAATTTAGCCAACTGAGTTTGTGTTTCAGCTATCCATTCAGCAGGTATAAACAGTAACGATAATTACCCGGGTCAGGGCTTAACGTAAGGTCATGTTCCTCTCCTTTGGGCTCAATATTTAAACATTTCCACCGTTTACGACTTATATTGTAAAATCGTATTTATAGTCTAGTAATACTCACCAAGCTGTTTCCCTTTCCCTTCCACGGAAGAATTTAGGTTACTCATTTGGGTTCGAAATCTGTCTACACGGCAACATTAGATTAAATAAGCATCAAAAGTCGTGAGTCAAAAAAAATAAAGGAAGTAACATTACCAATGAATCGTTGGTTACTTGCAACACTAGTGTTTAAAATGCTCGTTTCTGCTTGGAGTTTTTCTGCGACAATAAAATTCAGTTAGGTAAAGAAACCGGAATTCTTCGAAAAACTAAATAGGGCAATTAAAACAATTCTTACGCAAGTTGTTTTCCGTTACAGATTGTTTTGTTTTCAAGGTACCTAGACAAACATTTATTTCGATAATTCTTAATCCCCATTAACTTAGTCTCGTATTAAATAAGTATCAATCATTGTGTAATTGTTTGACAGAACGCCCACGGACGACCGTTTACAGTTGAGTTGAAATGCCAAATGATGAATTAAATACAAACCTATGTTTCTGCCTAACTGCTGAAGTTTGCTGTTTATCTCAATATTCGATTGTATCCACTCTTTTTGGTCCTCCTCCACCGTCACAAGAAAGTCAGCTGACGTCAGTTTCCCTTCCTTGTAAGCGTGTATTGCTGGCTGCGTCATTCCTTCACATTTTGGATGCTCGAAGTCGCAGTCGACCAAATACAGTCTTGTGCTGCCGCTGCTTTCTTTTCCGTTGGCCAGTGAATTGAAGAAGACGTGACTGGTTCTGAGCCAGACATCCTCTTTTTCCAGCACCCACTCAGGCTTGTAGTACAGCAAATAATATCTGAAATGCTTCTCATTTGTGTCAAGGACAAAGCTGAAGTATGGACTCGAATCCCTTCGTCCGAGGTATTTAATGTTTGATCTCCTGAGTTGTTTGTACAAATGCAGTTTTTGTTCAAACAGAGTCAGATTTTGAAGCTCGCTGTATCTGCCATCGCCGCTGAAATAGGTTCGATTTCTAAAATCTTGCCGCAAACTAGTTAAAACGTCTGCACTGGCTTCCCCAGACTTAATTTTCTTTACAACTTTCTTAAATCTTGTGATGAAGGACCCCAATGTAGCTTCAAAATTTGTTTCAATTTCTTTTAACATCTTCGCATCGTGATCTGTAACGCAATCTGGGTTTTCTTTAAGCTCCGTTGAAAAGTGATTAATTTGAAGTTTTGCTGCGTTCACATCCTGAATTATACTTTCAAACGCTGCAGGATTTTCGCCATTGGATGAGACCATGCTAAAAGAAACGAACTCCCCCAGAACACCCTTTGCCCTAAGATTTTGAATAGGCTCCAGAACATAGGCTATGGGTTGTCCTTGGCCAGAATTTTGGACGGATTGTTGTTGAGCCAAACTTGCATTCAAATAAGTGATCAAATCTTCTCTCGTTTCAATTATTGTGGGTTTTTCTTCAAGGCCTTGTGTATCCGAGAAAATCTTTATTTTCCAGTTTGAAGGCAGCTCTGGTAATTTGTGTGTCCATTTCCTCTGGTTTGTCGTATTTGGATCATTCTTTTTTAATTTTTCGTCAAATTGGGAAATAGTGGATTTCAAGTTATTAATGTAATTTTGTAAATTCGTGGCATTTTTTGTTAAGGTGTCCTCATCTTGGATTGAAAAGATCGTATTAAGCCCGTATTCAATTTTTGAAACAAAGTGTGTTGCCGTTGGTTGTAAGGCCGCATTAATATCCAGAGAACGAAGAAATTCTGGATCATTCATTTTTAATTCAACTGCAGAAAAACGCCTAATGCTGACAATGCTGGCAGTTTCTTTTGTGTTTTCTTGGCGTTCAAAATAAAGGCCAGTGCGGGTCAGGGGGGTTACTTCCGCCAGAATACCAAACTGCTGCTCGGGGTCAATGTTTAGGGCCTTGAATTTGTCGTTGTAGCTTCCAGACGGAACTATTATTGTTTCAGATAATGGCGCAGTTAATGTCCTTAAAATATTTTCTGCTGACGTTTTTGAATTCAGAATTGAGCGACCAGTGAACGTGTCGGTCCGAAAGTCAAAAAGTTCGCCGATCTGTGCAAAGCGTCCAATTGCTTTTATTTTCAGGGGTTCGAAAAGTGTGGTCTTTTGGAGTTCAAAGTCGACGTCGTTGACAGTAAATTGTCCCTTAATTATTTGTTTGATTGTTGTTTCGTTCATTGTGCTGCATTCAGTGTGATGGAAGTCACAATCGACCACGAATCGCTTATTGAAGGGCTTATTAAGCGTCGTAAGGAACGTGTTCAAATTTGATGTAAAGGCTTCTGGGTTATGTTGTGTCAATCGTGGGCTTTGAAAAAGAACGTAAATTACATTTTCGAGATTCTCCTGAACCCGCATTTTATAGTCATTGTTAGAGCCGAAGTACTCGATCGGAAGATTGGCCACTTTCAAGACATTGTATAGTTGGATTTTTTCGAGGGCAACGTCGAATTGGGCTAATTCTGTTCCAACATTTTTTGAATTTTTGTTGTTATTGTAAGCTTGAGCTAGATCTGAGAGTGCAGTAGCTGACCCTTGACCTGACCTAACACTTACAACCCTAGAGTTGAATTCATCCGTGAATTTCAGTTTACTGTCATCGAAGTCTCTGAGTAGTTCCAACAGGTTTGCCTTGGTTTCTGGAGTGAGACAAATTGTGTTGGACAAAATAAGGGAGCTGAGGTCATTGAGTTGTTGGTCAACCGTAGAAATGTCGTCATAAATGTCAATGAACTTCTGAAGGGCCCACTCGTCTATTTTGTGAGTCACGGACGGCGCTGTCGTTATTTTGTTGTGTTCTCGAACAACGCCAAGTGGCGTGAGTGTGAATTCAATTGGAGCGCCTTTCCCGCCTTTTGTTTCCTGAATTATGACAGGGACTTGATTCAGCATCTCTTTTACTTGCTCGTGATTGGTTGGCATAAGAACTGGCAATGCTATATCCGCTTTGAAAGGCATCTTAAAACTGGAAATGCAATCGCGTCGAACAACCCCAGCTGATGTGATAATTTGAATTTCATGTTCTAAGGCTGCATTTAAGTCCTGGCGATGTTCTGTGGAATTAGCAGTGGCTGTAAGCGTGAGGGCGACATTGGCGCCCCAAGTGATACCTGTTACGACGTGGGTGGCTGTCTTGTGGTGTAAAACGTCCTTCGTGAACACTGACTTTAGCTCTTCATTGAAAATCTGCAGATTTTCCTGAACTGTTTGGTATTTGAAGAGAATGACCCCGGAAACGTCCATTTGACTTGGGTGTGTAGTTTGCAAGAATGCGGCTCCTCCTTTCGGTTCAACAAGTCCAGACAATATATTGGCTGCCGTGTTTCCGTTGACGTTCAGTAATTTCAACCGGCTTTTGAGTGACTGGGAGGTGGTGGTGTCTACAGATGCTTTTGACACATTCACCACTCTAATGACATCGTTGGGTAGTTCTGTGACTTTAAAGACGTTTACTGATGAAAACACTCCATTTTTGGCGTCGTAAAGCTCACCCAGCTCAGCAGTTTCTCCAAGCGCCAGAAGTCTAAGCCCCTCTGTAGTGCCTTTGATTGTACTAACGTTCACGACTATGGCCAGAACCAGTAGAAAAATTCGGGTTGAGTCTGGGCAGGCCATGAGACTAAACGGAATGGCTTGTCCTGTAGGAAATGTTTTTGTTTTTAATTTATTGTATTATTTAAATATTCAAAATATTTCTAAGCAATGGCAAAGTATATTGGGGTAACAGTCCACGAGCATTTCAGTTCCTGGCACCTGTGGACTGGTCCACATACGTAGTTGCTTATGGACCAGTCCATGAGGGCCCCAAAAGCCCGGCATACATTCTCCTACGCACAGTCTACTATCTGTTCGTAGTATATAGAGATTCTTTAGGTTTATATAAGTTATTAAATAATAAAAAACGTTGTATTATATTCCTAACAAAACGTAGTGCGCATTCAGTTTTGTCTTTTCGTAAAGATAATTTCTAGTTTTGCGTCGTTTTGAAAGTCGTAATTTGTAGTTTTTATCCGTATAAAACTTTTATTTTACTAGCTACTTGCTAGGAAATTATTGACCCGAATTGTGCCCGGTGTCTTAGCACAAACTTTAGTGCCCTCCCTATATAATGTAATGGGACGGGACCCTATTTGTGCCCGGGTCTCTAATTGTGCCCGGGGCATCTTAGCTTGAAGTTTAAAATAGTGCCCGGGGGCACTATTTGGGTATTTACGGTACCTAGTCACATTTACAAAAATATTTGGGCGAAAAAATATTTTCATGAAACAAAAATTGTCTGGATCGGACGAATCGGACCATTATTTGTTCTGCTCCGTTCCGTTCCAAATCCTAATACTCCGTTCCTAATACGTACTGTGGAACAGAACATAACGAAATTTGTGTTCCTTGAACGTACCATAGAGACGGAGACCACTACGGTCCACAATCAACCACGCTTGTGGACCATTTCAGAGGCGGCTAGGACTGAAGTGCTCCTGGGCTACCGTATATATATTGTCAAGAGTCCATTTGAACAATAAAAAGAAGCAGCAACGAACAAAAGTAAAATTGTATGTAAAACAAAGTGACAACTAAATAATTACGGTAGAATAATGAGCTCGGAATTAATTGCATTTATAATTACCTAGTTGCTTCGTACATACATGAATGACACACACCCTTTTTCAATATCTAACAAAATTTTATGCCCATGAATTCGTAAATGTTTGGCTATAACTCCCCGTAATTATAAAAGAAATCCATTGTGTTCTTATTTTTATTCTACGTATTTAAAATTTAAAAAACCCGTCAGGTACTGTAACACGGGGCAAAACCGTAATATGGGGCAAATCCGTTTTGGGGCAAAACCGTAGATGGGGCAAATCCG
>JAQFZC010005756.1:0-13610 GCA_034695205.1 Dicyrtoma fusca
CTAGCCAAGTAATCGGTTTTTAAATTGATTGAAAAATAAATAAGTTATGAACACGAAACTGAGACCAGGTCGATTTTTGCAATGTTAAATGTATTAGCTTTTTGGTCATAATGTTTTTGGTTTGAAACCGGTTTTAAAACTAATTACTTGCCTCCATCCGCAATAAACTTCTCTATCTAATGTATTATAACAGGAGTGTGCGACTTTGCTCGTCTAGGCTGTGGAAGGGGGGACGGGGCAAAGGTTATGTGGCACCCTTCAGTAGTAGAGCATGTGGTGATTACTTCGTAGGGCCAGTAGGGCGCGAATTTACTCACCACTCTGCAAATCTTGTTCTCCCTAACTCCCTACACCACAGCGTGCTTACAGAGCAGAGTTGACATTGAGATACTGAATTCCTCTATTTTTTTCCTCTATAATTTCCATTTATTGTACACATTTTTAGCTGAACAGTGTAACAACGTTAAACACTGCGTATTTACTAAAACGGTTAATACGCAGTTCTGTAATAGTGCGCGTGTCTCAGCAGTCTGAATTTGGTGAGTGAGTGGAGTGTACTATTACAACAAATACATACGTCACATCAAAATATAATTTATAATATAATTTTAAGTTAATTCGAATTGAAACCACAATTCGTTTTTAATCAACAGGGATAAAGACTTATTTCAGTAGACTTTCATAACAAGGTTTTACAGGTACCATGTTAACTTTCATAACAGCAAAATCGGCAGAAGTTTTTCCCATAATTTCCAATTAAAGTTAAATTACGATTACGGACAGACGGACGTTACAGTTTTAAACACTAATAGCACGTCCACAGTTGAAGTCCTCAAATAATAAACAAATATACTTAACTTTTCGCGAAATGTCTCTTAACTGTTGACGATTTTTACTTTTTTGCCAATATGATTTAAAAATAATCAAAACGCTATTGTTCAGTTTAAGAAATAAATTAAAATCGTACTTGTCTGTTCTTTTGTCATATGGCGACGGATTTCCATCATAAATGGTTTCATTCCGTCTACGGATTTGCCCCATTTACGGTTTTGCCCCATTTACGGATTTGCCCCATCTACGGATATGCCCCAACTACGGATTTGCCCCATCTTTTACGGATTTGACCCATTTCTACGGTTTTGCCCCATCTACGGATTTGCCCCATCTACGGTTTTGCCCCATATTACGGTTTTGCCCCGTGTTACAGTATCGTTGGTGAAGGTGCATTGTGGCGTAAGTCCATTTTTGTCTTGAAAGCATAGTGGCAGAAGTCCGTCGCTCGACTAATTGCATTGTGGCGCAAGTCCACCGAACTGTACTTTGTTTATGTGTGGCCGTTGTGAATGGTTTTGCATGTAAAGTCAGTCTGGAAACCAAATACTGACAGTCACAGTAGCAGCAGAGCTTGGCAAGTGGGGTTTAGTTACTTTACTTTTTTTACTGTATGTACCTAGTTAAGTACTTATGTCATTTTTTTGAAATTTTGTTTGGACATCTTATTGGCAATTTATTATATATCTACACACTGACAAGCTGTGATATTTTTCAAATGTTTCTAAATTCTAGGTCAAGCATCAAACATTATGAGCCAATTTGTAAACTCTTTTTCCAATGCGCTTGATATACGTCGCTTGGCTTTTTCATTTTTTCCTGTCAAAATTATTTATTGATGCATTAGTTTCTAAGCTGACTTAACAAGAAGTTGAGTCATCCGAAATTATGACAATTGAAGTTATCTATTCAATTGTATGAGCACTATTTTCGTGTTTAGCAATGTATCTTTTTGTGCTACCCATGTGTATGTGTCATGAATTGGAGAAATTGAATAAAACCCTATAATAATAATAATAAATGGATAAGCTTTCTCTTTTTACGGACTTGTGTCACAATGCAACTCAGCGTCGGCTGGACATACTTAAAAATGCTTTTAAGCCAACATTGGACGTATGCCACAATGCACCTTCACCGACGATACGCTAATGCGCGGTCGCGTGTGGAGTTAGGGAGAAAGATGACCTTTGTTACACAAAATAAAAATGACATGGTTCTCCGATAAGGTTAGCCCAGCGGGCTTTGGTTACGCAGAGAGTAGTAGTAAAAGCCACTTTTTTCCGAATTCTGGTTAAAACTCATCATAAGTCATTGTTTAAAGCGGTTTACCTTATTCGAAACTGTTAAACCTTAGAAGTAATG
This sequence comes from Dicyrtoma fusca, assembly GCA_034695205.1. NCBI lineage: Eukaryota > Metazoa > Arthropoda > Collembola > Symphypleona > Dicyrtomidae > Dicyrtoma > Dicyrtoma fusca. The sequence continues at coordinate 2,194 of JAQFZC010005756.1, forward strand.
ATTTACAAAATTGTTTAATTATATAAATATAATCTTTCAAAACGGGCAAAACGAGTAATTAACTTTTTCAAAAACTTCAAAACTAGTAAATAATTTTTTTTATAAAACGGACAAAGCTAGTAAATAACTTTTTTTTACAAAATGTTCGAAACTTACAACTTTTTTACTAAAATAGCCAAAACTTGTAAATAACATTTTTACAAAATGGTCAAAACTATCAATATTATATTTAATAGGGAGTATAAAAAAAGCTACCAAGCTAGCAAAACTTAATTCAAGAAAACGGTTATCCAAGGTGTCAAAGAAGGTAAAAACGGATTCCGATGATAGTGACGACGATGATTGGGTACCTAGTCGAATGAGTAATTTAGATGAAGAAAAGGGTAAGAGTGTAAACGTAACTGCTGTGCGAGATAAAATTGATGTCAATAAGAGCAGAAAGGAAAAAGAGAAAGCTAGCATAATCGGGAAAGAAAACAAAAGTGTGCGGGATGCTAGGATTAGAAAAAAGGCGAATACATGGAATTCTAGTAAACCAGAACAAGCGGGTGAGAAAGAATCTGCGAGAAAAGGCAAAGGGGGAGGGATACGAGAATTCAGGAATAAAAAGGGATTAGCAAGCAAAAGAAAGGATCTAGTGGAGAATGATAAAGTAAGTGGGATGCGAAAAGGTAGACTGAGTGAAAGTAGAAAGAGCAATGCAAATAATAAAAAAAAGAAGTCGTAACTGCAAGTTGCAAGAAGTAAAGCGAGTGAAAAGACGACGAATGGGAACAACTGTGACCAAGGAACCATCTTCAGTTAAAGTTAGTGAAGCTGCACGTGGAGAATTGGATGTAAGTATTTTTGACATAACTAGACAGTAGTGGATAACTAGTAATTACATACATTTTCAAAAATACTGAGGTCAGCAACTAATGCAAAAGCTTTTGAAATCTTACTTTGAGTATACTTAAAGTTATTAGAATTAGTTGACAATGAGGCCATTGTTTTAGTTTGCATAATACCAATTATTCAAAGAAACCACCAGATTATATCATATATCTATTATTAGTATTAGCTTAAAATGGATGAACTTAGAATATTTTATATATCATACTGCATTTTACATACATTAACTCATACTGTTTTGTCTTTATAATGTTTGTAAATTAACACAAGTACAAGAGCTTTTAGATGTTTGTTATAAATTAACACAAGTACTTTTTTGTTTTAGATTCTTTTATACATCGACTCAAGTACATGATTTTTTTTGGATTTTGTTTATAAACTGACACAGGCACAACATTTGGTTTTGGGCTTTGTTTATAAATTGACACAAGCACATGACTTTTGTCTGCTTTTATATATAAATTAACACAAGTACAAGATTGTTTTTAGATTTTATTTAAGAATCGATACAAGCACAAGAACAACTCTATACAATACGACGAATTAGTTGACAATGTGGCCATTGTGTTAGTTTGCATAATACCAATTATTCAAAGAAACCACCTTATTATATCATATCTATTATTAGTATTAGCTTAAAATGGATGAACTTACAATATTGTATATATCATACTGCATTTTACATACATTTACTCATACTGTTTTGTTTTAATAATGTTTGTAAATTAACACAAGTGCAAAAATTTTTTTAGATGTTTGTTATAAATTAACACAAGTACAAGATTTTTTTAGATTCTTTTATAAATGGACTCAAGTACAAGATTTTTTTTGGATTTTGTTTATAAATTGACACAAGCACATGACTTTTTTCTGCTTTTATATATAAATTAACACAAGTACAAGATTGTTTTTAGATTTTATTTAAGAATCGATACAAGTACAAGAGCAACCCTATACAATACAACGCGTTTGTTCTCAGGAGATTAAAATGCAGATATGTTCACTTATAGACGCGCGTAATTTCGTCTATACCTCATGAGATAAGCGCAAAACGATGTACATAATACGATTGTAGAAAAGGATCGCATTAATTTCTGTCTTTATAAACGTCTAAATTTTTAATGTATACTTTTTAAGAATTATGTATTACTGGTTTTTGCACGTCAAGTTTGCTAACGCGCACGAGCTGATGTGTGGTTGACGCAGGAAACACTTTCAGCGAAGCGTCTGAAAAACAGCACTATAGCTGTCTGTAACACATTTCAAACACGCACACCATGGGAGAGCGGGAGGGGAAGGGACCACGTTGGGCACACATTACCCCATGTTAAATGGCAAAAATTTCCGTTTCGAAATATTAAGTATTTACTATCCAAGGAACTTCAGGGTTGTTGAATTAATTCCAAAATACAAATACGTCCGAGGTTATCAGACCCCTCATTGTAATGTTATGTCAACGTGTCAAATGTAAATTACTGAAAAGTCGTATTTTTGGACATCAGTGACAAATCGTTAGGCACCATTTATTCCATGTTCAATGGCATTTCCCGTTTTGGAATTTGGATTACAACTTTTAAAATGTGTATTCCTCATGAGGGATGACAACAAAAATTGCACACATGTCTTTATGCTGTGTAAGGTGCCTAGGGTCAGTTTAAGGCGTTTTAGTAACATTTGTTCAAGTCCTAGAGTTACAACTTAAAACACTCCCCCGTGAGTTTGCCGACTAATTATGATGAGTAAATGTAAAAATTTAACTATTGTACAAAAATAATGCTTTTTTGAAAACTAAAATGTTTCTCCATTTTTGAAATTTTAGTAATAGTCCCCCATCCCCTTTGGTACATTTTGAAATTGCATGTTAATTTGCATTTGATTTGTCGCTCTTTGAAACATGTTTTTAAAATTATAGTTGTTCTCATCAACAACAAAAAACTGGCCGCAAGTTTAAGGTCACGTGAAGTACTGTGGTCAGTGCCAACACGCAAAAAAAGTTTCATGAAAATCGAGAGGCCTCAGCAAACATACTTTGCTTGTTAGTGCTTCTTTTTCAATACCATAGTTTTAAGCAAGCTGCCTTTTTATGCCTAAAATTATATAAAACCGATTAACGTCCTATCATTTCTTTAGTCAGGTTTAGGAGTTCAGAGGTGGTTCGGCAGTTTGAGTGCCCTACTATATTCTCTTGAGTTCTGTATAGGTCTACAGGAAGGTGTAGCATTTGAAAGTTAACAATTTAAGTGTTTGAACCAACAAAAAATTGAAGGTTACCGCGCACGTTATTTCAACTACGACTTAGAGTTAAATAAAAACTATTAAAAAATGTCTTACAAAAACAAGGGGCTTCGCCCCTTGTTTTTTAGCTTTCGACTCTTACAGACTTCAGGCCTACGGCGCACGTCGCTCATTCCGCCCAGTACCGGTTTCTTACAGATCCTATGCCTACGGCGCACGTCGCTCATTCCGCGCAGTACTAGCCTCGTACTGACCCTGGGCTTACTGCTCATGTCGCTTTTTCGCCTAGTACTGGGCTCTAACAGACCCTAGGCATACGGGCTATGTACTGGTTTACTACCGCCCTACTATTTTTCCGATTTTCCCTCGCGGCGGGTGGTAAACAGGTATGCCAGTGGGTTGAACCTTTTGGGTTTTTCTAACGTCAAGTATTATTATTATTCAGTTGCAATTGCAAAACTTACACAGTGTGCCTATATTTTGTGCGACTAATGAACCCGAATAGGGACCCCGTGTTTAGGTGATATTTAGTTTAAATATTCCGCATAAGTTCTTCACTTGTCAAGAACTTATTTTCACCGATGTGCTGCATGTCAGAATCCTCCGATTCTACATCTTTGACTTGTAAGAAGTGCCTGCTAACGGGGGACATCAGCTTGGGGTACTTGTAGAAACTATTGCAGAAGGTTAATTTACTTGTTATGAAGAATATGTGAGAAACGATAAAAGATTAGATTTAAATTAGGAGTATGTATGTACCTATATAACACGTCTTGTATAGGAAATCCCATTGAATTGCACGCGTATACATACTAAAATCACATTTTGGTGATTTTGACCATAAAGATGCCTGGATACTTGTGGCAACTAATTCATTTTCTGGATCTATTTTTTAAGGGCTTTCCAATGATGTATTGTGTGTGATTGTAGCTCTAATGTTTAACTTTTGTACCAAATTATAGAAGGTATAAAACACAACACATCACACAATTACCTATACCTATTTAACTTCAGCACTCTTCAACTGGTGAACTAAATGCATTAAAATAAACTAAAAATTATGTCTACCTTTCATTAAACACCCATGAATACATACCTTCCCATTTGGCTTTCCCTTTAAGCACACAGGAATATATAATAGCCAAGCTTACATTACTATTTTATCTACATAATTATATCCGTCCAATGAAAGTTAATGGTTTAACAATTTATTTTGTACTTTTGTGTCTCCGCCTGAACATTCACGTGCAGTATACATACTAATTTACATAATTAATATGTGAAGACATATTCTATATACATAATGATTAAAGGAAGTTTACGTAGTGCCTTACGTCAAGCCTAAAGTTTGCTACTTTGTTAGTACACACGCTGAGATATATATCGGTATGACACAGTAAATAGCGATTGAAGAAGCAATATGCCGGATTAAACAATCTCATAAACTAGCGCATCAAATTGTGAAATTCAAATCAATTAAAGATTTTGTTTAAAGATTGAGCTTTGTTGTAAAAATTTGTGCAACGCAATGAAAAAAGTACACATATGCTCTGATGCAAAAATATACATCATTTTGTTTCTTAGACCTATGCACCTGATGATATTGCCACTATTTAAAAGTGATCACGAGTAGTGGGTCAATAACTTACATTGATTACAATTTACAATAAAACAATCGTCAAAGCATGCTATACATTAAATAAGGCTTTTGCAATACGAATTTTGCAGCAAAACATTGAAAAATGGTAAAGTTAGCACTAATGATGGATTTCAAAGTATATAAACACAAACTTCAATATAGTAGTTTTTGTAGGATACTTAAGTCTTTACAATTTACATCTATATAGCCCGCCAAACCAGTACACACATTGAGTTGTTATATTTTTTAAAAAAACTACTCACACATTTTGGGTAATTACAAGCTTTTAAAATTGTTGCAATAGTTTTAAACTCGTTGACAAATTGTGAGGGTACTTAAAAATCCAGGTCGGAACTTTAAAACAGCAAAAACGTTCACAAAAACATTACAAAATTCAAAATAAAAATCCTCAAGCTTTTCTATGAATTCTAATTTTCATTTACTCTTTTTAGAATCGCAAGAAAATCAATAAGATGTTATTCCAAACCTGAATTTATTGCTTGGATGTTGGTAAATATTAAAAGGTCTTAAATTTCCTAATATTCTTAAAATCCCCAATTTTCAATTTCACTACGACATACCAATCACTAGTTCCGCCATTGCCCCTATCAATCGTTTGTTTTCAACACCAAGACTAATAAAAACGACACAGAATTTAAATCATTTAAAACTTAAACTTTGTTGTACACAAACACATTACAAAAATAAAAAACGAATTTGCTTCGACACCTAAATGCGTCATTTTGCCCTTTTATCAAAAACTGCAACTTTTATTGTTATTACAATTGAAAGTAGGTACTACTTTAATTTCTATTTTCTTTGCAATTAACGCCTCTTGTATAATTAATTATAATTATGATAAGTATAAGCACAATCTTTTCACAACTAGCCAGTAACAGTTACGTGAGATAAATATATCAGAAGAGCCTAACTGTTGGCTGGTTCGTTCAGGCGTGTGACAGCAATTATATGCCATGTGTGAAGAAATTCCGACGATTGCAATAAGCAAAAAGCAGTCAACAGAAATTCGATAGGCCACTACTTTTGTCAAACAGCTGGACGTGCATTAGACGAATGCATTTTGCGCAAAAGCTTAAACCACAAATACAAAATGGTGTCTTGGACAGAGTTCCAGCAGAATATTAGGTTAGTCAAAATATTTACAAAATTAAATTTATTACCCTTTGCAATTAGTGTGAGGACGGGTAGACTGAGTGAGCAAAGATCTACGATAAAAAAAATTGTTTGGCAGCTCTTATTTTTGGGATTTATCCTTCATTTGCTTCACAACACAGGCCGATTCTTGGAGTCAATTTTATACCCTGAAGCATATTTTGTTTTAAATGACTTTCCAGTCCATTTCACAGATATGCTAAGAAGTTGGATGTCTTGTTCCTGGATCATGCAGTGCATGATTCTCAAAAAGAAAACAGTAATCATTGTTTGGAACAGCGTTTTTGCGACGAAGGGGGTCAGTTGGATGGCAGGTAAGAAAACCATTACAAGTAGTAAGTGCGCTTTCTGAATTGTTTTTGGCAAAAAAGTGTTTGAAATTGTAGGAAATTGTTCAAATTTTTTACTTTTAATTGCAATTTGTGTCAGTTTTAATTGTATGCTTAGACCGATCAGGATCTGACCAAAAGCGCTCCTTCTTCCAGTACAGCTGCATTGAATTAATGCAACTTCTCCTAGTTGAAATGATATATGGAACGGCACTCGTATGTTTGGGAATTCAACTCTAGACCCCATCCCGCCGGCAGCTTCTGTACAACAGTTTGAGTCCACACTATCAAACGCATGGCTCTTACGCCATTTTGGCCCTCATCGAAGCGCTCCGTCTGCTATTTGAACTGACCGCTGTCTTCTTCGTCCTTCTCATACAGCTCACAATGTTTGACAAGTGTAACACCGAACTCAAGGACGTTTCTTTGGACTGCTTGACCTTTAGGTAAGTATAGATTATGAGTATGCGATTCATGTAAACGTGTTCTGAGGATCAAAATTTGGAATTGTAAACAATGCCCGATTTTTGTTTCTGATTTGTTTAAATCAAGGCATTACCATGAATTGATATTTTTATAACGATAAGCACCAAAAATTATTATTTTAACAATGTCCAGAAAGAACAGAAGTTAGCATCTCTAAAACGTTAGTTTAGAAAATTCAAATTATTTAATGAATCCAAACTGTACATATGCCAATATGTCAACAACAAAATTTTCACAATTTTAACATTAACACTTTTGAAACAAATTCAAAACAAATTATTATTCTTGAAAAGATTAAAATTTAGACAAACTGTTTCGATATAGATTGTGACCATTATAGCATTCAATATTTACAAAATTTGCTCTCTGACTGTTTTCACTGTTGATACTACCAAAATAAAAAGAGACGTGGGAACGTAATGATCTTTGAGTGTCTTCATTATAAAAGACAAGAAAAAATAGACAAAATAAAAACTCTAATTGTTTCTAAATTATAGCGGGACTTTCACTAATGAGTTGAAAGCCCAGCAGAGCTACAAGAAATGCCGGGAGAGTCAACTCCTCATTCAACTATTCAACATCGCTATCCGCCACACCATCTTCTCATTTAAGATTTTTTGCATCGTGTCGGTTGTGATTTTGAGCGTTTTTGGGATTCGCTTTTATCACGTGACTCCTGCTGCAGCATCCGTTTACGGATATTATGTTTGCGCCGAAGTCATTATCTACGTCATTCTGTATGACAATGCGTTTTGTATTACAGAAAACATGAAAAAATTCAAACGGGCAATTTTGCTAATGGGTGCTCAGAATAGATGCATCTTGTATTTGGGATATCCGAATAAAACCATTTTAAAAGGGATACGGTCAATCCCTAACATAGGAGTCCAAGTCGGAAGCTTCCACACTATAGAGAGGACGTCCACAATTAATTTTCTAGGATTTGTGAGCTGCCAAATTGTTAACGCTTTAGTTACCTTCAAAAATGTCGGCTAACAAGCACACCACTTTATATATAGCGTCTAAAGTTTGATCTAAATGTTTGAGCACTACTGCAAAATCTTAGAACAGTGTCACAAAATAGCCAAGATAGGGTCCTAAATTAGGTTACAACTTAAAGGCTTCAACACAACTGAAATAATCTACTTGTAAGCTAAAAATCATGCATTCTGTTATTAGTTAGTTTAGTAGTTAGGGAAAATGAGGAAATGTTAAATGTTTGTTAATAATTGTAATTGTAATAAAATATAATATGTTATAAAACGTATGGATGGTCTCCGTACGAACAAATGTATGTACATAATATATACACTGCAAATAAAGTAAATCCACTGTATTAATCGGAGTTTCAACTACTCATAGTTATTGTTAATACAAATAAATGTACAGCCAATCCAATGTATTTTGTTTCAACGTAAATAGCGAAAGCCATTATAACTTTCATAACTTTCACAACTAAGCATAGCAAGGACTGCCGTGTAGACTATAGCCATTAAATGCTTTATTCGTCGTTGCCACCATTATTCTTGCTAGATGCTAAGTGGTTGCAGTTGAGTGGAGTCACTTTATCAAAGCGCGCGGTGTAACGCGCCTTGAGGCGGTAAAAGTTAGAAGCCAATTGGTTATCCAAGGTTTAAAACACTAGGAAAAAGACAAGCTGTACTAATAAAATATAATTTTGACAACAAAACGTTTAAATTATTATTCTGTGAACTACATTATTGTATTTATACAGCGTGAGAAAACATTCAGCTTATTTTGCTAATCTACATAAAAAATGATATTTGTTTGGTTCAGTATTACAGTCACAGTCAGCCATTATAGTAGCTCCCATCTCATTGTAAAGTTCTATTATAAAATTAATTCAAACTTGCTGTTGGCTTTTTAAACACATGGTTTTATTTTACTTCTCGTTCCAAATTCAAATTTTGCTCTCCAGTTTTAAAAAGCTATTTTCAAATATATCATTTTGCGAAAAACTATTTTCATTAAAAAATAGCACTGACTTGTTACAGAAGTCGCCCTTTTTCCAAAGTGGAGCGTCTAAAAAAATATATTTCAAAAGTGCCGTGAAGGTATTTCCTTATGAGTAACATACAAACTACGCAATACCTGTATTAACACTCTTCCCTCTCCACGCAACTGCAAGCCGCTGTATGTAATTCCAATATAACCACTTTTTAATCATTTTCTCCATGTAAAACTATAAAAATTCCAATTACTTTTCATCTTCAAAAGAACCACCGGAACTTCTTTATTTCCCCAGGACACTTTCATTCCTTATGTACAATGTTCATTGACAACTTTCCAAAGCTACTTTCAGTCAGTATGTACGATGTCCATTCACTCGCATTTCTTGCACTTTCTAGCTTTTACATATTTCGGAATTCCCGTCTACAAAATATAATATTCCTGGTGTTTCCTAATTATTTGGCCTTCCCATCATGTACTGTGAGTAAGCCTATTGACAATGTCTTGATATATATGAGCCAAGGCTCTCTCCAGAACTCACTCAGCTCTCAGTCTTGGTCTCGTACTAACGTCTCTTTCCGAGTCAGTCAGGCCTCGTGACTGACTAGTAAAATTTTCTCTCGACTTTCTCTTCTGAAACTGTTCAAAATTATCTGAATAAACTCTTTCGAAATACTATTCTCTCTCTTGACAAAAATCTACATTTTGGCATTTCATTTCTTAACGTTTCATCTCACTCCACTTCTAAGAGTTTACACTCACCCTAATAACAGTCTAAATTCTACTTACAAGGAAACAGCTTGACATGGTAAATCCAGAATAGGCCACATGGGCCATAAATCTTTTAAACACCTACTATGGACTACGCATTGCATAATACTTTGATTACAAAATGCGCGCTTTGCGCACAATATGCGGCGCAATTTTCAAAATTTTACTTAAAATCCGAAAACTGAAATTTCTGATGCAATTTAACATGCAATTTTTTCAGCGAAACCTGGTCCCGAAACCTATTTAAAAACTGCAAAACACGATTTTAGTCATTCTTTATGAGTGCAAAACGTGGTTTAATACCCATTGGAAAGTTTTAATATTCAATTATATTAACATAATGGTAGACCAAATATGTAGTGTGCACCCATAAACCAATACATGCGTACATTATTCGATTTTATGGATTTTAAAAAAGAGCAAAACGTTGTTTTATACTTTTTTAAAAAGCGCAAAAAGCAGTTTTATGCATTTTTAAAAATTTTCAAAAGGTGCTTTTACAAACTTAAAAAGTATGTTTCTGTATATTTTTCAACCTCGGTAAAATCAAGTACTATTAAACGCTTTAAGGATGTGCAAAACTGAGTTTTGCACCTTTAAAAAAAGTATAAAACCACGTTTTGCGATTTTTAAGATGCATGAAATCGCGGTTTGCACTTTTTCAAAATCTGTAAAACCAAGTTTTACATTATTTAAATGCATAAAATCGTGGTTTGGGCTTTTCAAAAGTGTGTAAAACCACGTATTGCACTAATGAGAATGACTAAAATCGCGTTTTGCATTTTTTAAATAGGTTAAATAGGTTTAAACCACGTTTCACACTTTTTAAAAGCGTATTACACGTTTTACATTTTTCAAAAGTGTGTAAAACAAGAATTTGCGCTTTTTAAAAATAGATAAAATTGCGTTTCGCACTTTTAAAAACTTTGAATACTACGTTTTGCACTTTCCTAAAATACGCAAACAAGTGATTTGCACTTTATAAGATGCGTACAACGTAGCTTAGTGAACGCATGTAATGGTTTATGGGTGCACACTATTTGGTCTGCCCTTATGTTAACATAATTAAAAATTAAAACTTTCCAAAGGCGGGACCTGGTTTCGCCGAAAAAATATTGCATGTAAAATTGCATTGTGAAATTTCAGTTTTCGGATTTTAAGTAAAGTTTTGAAAATTGCGCCGCATATTGTGGCCAAAGCGCGCATTTTGCAATGAAAGTAGTATAGAATAAGTAGTCCATAGGAGGTGTTTAAAAGATTTTTGGCCCATTTGGCCTATTCCGGATTTACCATGTCAAGCTGTTTCGTTGTTAGACTTATATAGCAGAGGTTCCGTTTCAACTTTAATAAGTCTAATAGCACTTAGACTTATAATACCATAGACTTATACGTCTTAAAAACAAAAGTCTGATTCTTTTAATCAATCTTGATTTAAAAACGAATGACAAACTTAATAAAACTCTGCACTGAATTCGCTTCGTCGTTTTGTCACACGGATTTCGTTAGTTAAGGGTTTCAACAACTCGAGAAAAATTAAAATAATCCAAAATCGTCAAATAAATAACACTTAAGGGTCTATGTAACTTCACAAGCACAGTGTTGAAATTAGAATTATGTCACTTAAGTGAATATTAAATCTAGTTTGAATTAACTGTGTCCGTTATTTTGAACGGCAAGGTCTGATTTATGGTTTATGAGTACCTACTTAAGAGTAAAAAGTTACTGGACACACGAAGTATGTATGCTTGAGACTTGAGCGTGAAACAACTTGCGCATAATTGGAATTTAAGTCTTGTGAAGACCAATATACATAAGACGCCTTTAAGGGCTCACGTGGATTAAAGCAAAAAGTGGACAGAGGAAGTCGTGATTATGGAATAGTTCGTGCGCATGACTAAAGAATAAGTCCAATGAAGGGAACT
>JAQFZC010005757.1:0-13610 GCA_034695205.1 Dicyrtoma fusca
AAACAATTTACACTCGGTACAGGTTCAAGGGTACTGTCGAAGAAATTCTGCCATATCGACGTCCCATTCCTTCTTAAATGTCCAAGAAACAAGTTAACCCAAGTTAATTTTGGAAAGCTCTTATTTAGCTGAAAGCCCGGTGGAAAGACTTGCTTCGTACCCCACGTAGTGTACTTAAAATGAGGTAGTTTCGGGAGGCCAATTAAGACGCCTACAACATTGGACAATTCAGGAAAGTCCAGGTCACTCAGAAACCCCATCGAAGATATGAAGCCAAAAACCTTTAAAGTAGGTGCACTTTTTTCTAGAACAGTTTGAAAGACTCTTGAAATTCTGGGCCAAAAATCCGGGTTCCAGGCATGGACAGCAGACATGTACAGTATTGTCAACTGACACTTTGTTACGGCTTTGGGTTCAAATAAATATTTTTCACATTCTTCAATGTCTTCTAGTCTAGGCATCCAGGCCAGTGACCTAAATAGGTGAAACTTTTTGGCTCCTAGTACAGGCCCAACTCTGGCGTATTTAAAGATTTCTTGAAGATTAACACCAGCATTTATAATATCTTTCACAATATGAACGGGAGTATTGTTGTGAAGAATGACACGCTTTAGATTGGGGAAACAAATTTGCTTTTGATTTTCGATTTCTTTTTCAATTTTATTTGGGTCTTCATTTATCAGGTGATTCTTCCATTCTAGCGCAAGCATTCGCTCGGTGCTGGTTTCCCAACTGAGCGGTAGTTTTTTCAAATGCAAATTTTCTACATTTGGTACTTGATTGACTAACAAATCTCTAAGCGTGTAGATCATTGGATAATAATTAATAGCAAAAATGCTGGTTGGGCAAGGCGGGCTGGGTGGGCAGTAAACTTCAACAGCCAGGCTTTTGACGTGAGTACCGTGTATAGTTAGAAATTCTTGGAGATCGAGAGTGCAGAGTGAGCCGGCTTTGAAGGAAAACGAGTTGCAGGGGAAGTTGGGTCGATATTTCATGAATTCTGTGAGACTTTCTAGTGTTGCTTGTACTGCAGTATTATGATCGCTTTCAAATTTTGAAAGTTTTATATATTTTTTGAGGCTCCAGTCAAATTTTAACTTAATTTTGTAGGCTCTACATCGCCGAAGTAGTTGAGTGGCAAAGATGGCAAAATAAGAATTTACGAGACGGCAGAGAATAAGCTCGTCGACTGTTAGATTTTTTAGAATTTCCAGCATCGCCTAAAAAAACATTGAGCACAGGTACACATTAGAATTAGAACATAAAGCAAAATGATTAAGTGTTTTAGATATGGTAAAAAGTAATAAATAAAAAAAAATATTATAAATAATAGTACCAATTCAACTGTAAAAACTTGATGATCAGGGGGGGTTGCAAAAGCATCACTTTCTACGATTAATATTGTGTCATCTTTCACTTTAGTTTTCACTTCGCCGATCTGAGTAACTGCATCGTAGTAGAAGTCTTCCTCGAGTTTTTTTCGAATGGTTTGGCTCATATTTTCGGAGCGGATTTTGAATCTTTTCGTAGTAGAAGCCAACGGCAAACTCGTTTCTGCTTCAATTTTTCGTTTATTATTGATGATAGAGTGATCATCCGAGCTAGATGACGAAGGTCCAGGTTTAGTATTCACCTCGTTCGAAGTTTTAAGGCAACAAGCTAATTCTTCTGTATCTACGTCTTTTGCTGAATCGACATTAGCTCCTTCCGAAACATGTTGGTCAACTTCGGAGTTCGGTTTCATTTCCACTACTGGAGGCTAAAATCACATGAAGGAATAATAGAGTAAATTGCTTAGTTTATATTATCACTAAAGAATTTCAAGAAACTTAATTCTAAGCAAATCGTGTGACTGTGATTCCACTGACAAAACACTGAACATAAAAAACTGGATATATTTAACTACGCAGTAACAATCAAATATAAAAAAGTAACTGAATTCACTTACACCTGGAATCTCTAATAAATCAACCGAAACTTCTTTCTCCGCTGCAACTGAGTTTTCATCCGCTAAGTTCTGCATTTTTGTGGTAAACTGTAAAAGCAAATAAAAAAAAATGAAAACATGTAAGTACACAGATATAATCTAAAAAATGAATACCTTTCGGACTAGTGAGATTTTCCCAGCCACCAGTTGCCAGTGATAAACAATAAAAATAATGTAAAATATTACTAACCGGAAAATGGCAGTTGACAGCCGGTGTCTGTATTGACTTGACAGTAAATCAACAGAATTTATCGCCGATGTCGTTAAACGAAGTAGGCACAAAAATAGAAACGTAATTAAATGAAAACCCACCTTCAACCGTACTTAAAATAAATTAATTCAGTCAATTAAATTAAAACCTAAAACTAATCCGTCCGTAGTATACTGATTCCAGCGAGCATCTTCGTGTGTATGCCTGAATAGCGAATATTAATGAAACAATTTTAATTTAACTCACTAACCATTGATACTAATGCACATAATTAAAAGCGACTGAATATAAAACAGGTCAACTGGTTACGTATTATTTATTTGTGTGGTAAATAAAATACCGAAAATTAAGTAAACTAAAATGAAAAATGAAAAATTAAGACAGAAAAGGAAAAGGAAATTCAATTCACGGCACACCGGGCTGCCTGCCAACCAAGGAGCGCTGGCAAGTCGTTCGCTTAGTAAAATCTACGTTACTTTTTTTTTTTTTTTTTACATTTTTGAGTTTACATTTACTTTGTTTTAAAAACTTTTCTTAATGTGTGAAACAAAAATTCATGATTGCAGTACTTAAAAACAGAAATCAATAATTCCACTTTATTTCAGGGAAAGAATCAGTTATATAACCTGTGCATCAATATCTACCCACTTGATTCTTTGTTTTGTATGGGCAGGGCAAGAATAATGAAGATTACCTAATTGATTCGTGATGTTTGTTCCTAATCTTGAACATAAGAAAAAGCATTGCTGTGCAGGATCAGATTGTTATTGTTATTATTATTCCTGATATTTCGCAAATATATTTTCGACGAAATTTATGGACTATTCCTAAGTTTGTACCCTTCAGGGTTTCCCCATAATGGAGGCAAATAGGCAGTAATCAGTAATGTAATAATGCGTGCTTCCCTAATTATAGTAGGTATACAGGCTACGGGATAAAACTGTAATCTATGTATTTATACACGTATGGCAATCAAAAGTAATAAACTAACCATTAATCTCAATTTACGGTGATTTCATTTTTTATTGATACATTTCAAATTCGATTCGAATCCAACGAGTACTAATAATTTGTGAGTAATATTTACCACTTGAACAATTATGCATAATGACTATAATTTTTTACTTTTCACACCATTGGACTGATGGACTGCTTAAAAATTTAAGGTGCTATTAATTATAGTGTTTCGCGGCGTTCTGGTTGCAAAGGTCTGAACTTGCACGTTGGACAGGTACAAGGGAGTCCACGGTTACACCCGCAATTATACTTTGAACTTGTCCCCTCCGGTGGCCCAGGATTTTCTACAGTGAGTGACTTGCTTGTATCTGCGCTTGTTGGCTGGGGCTGTACTGCATCTGCTTCGCTCCTGGTGCTACCACTGGCGCACGTGGTTGAAAACGGAGGTGTCAGTCGCCTTTCTTGCTGAGATGAGCTACAAGTTGAGGAAGCAGCAGCGTTTGAAGGGGAAACTGGTCCAGCTGTTCCCGACAGCCTTGGTTCTTTCGGCGGGCTGCCTCTCGGAGAAGATGGAGCAGATGATGAAGAGCTATCTTTATGCGATCCAGGGCTGCCACGGGCATCGAAAACAGCAGCTGCCGTTGGCGCTACTGGCGACGTTTCCAGCCTCTGCTGCGATGGAACTATTACATCATAAGTCCTATTAGGATCGAAGGACCCTCGCTGGCTCCCTGGTGGGCTACCGGCTACTAGTGAAACCGGAGGTACTTGTGGTGCTTCGTTTGAACATCTTCGACTACCATTATTGGACGTCCCTGAGATCTGCCCGGCCGTTTGTGGGGGATACTGCCACGGAGATCCGGTTAATCCCTGTTGTTGCATTCCAGCATTTGACACAGCAGGTGGATACGTTTGATTATGTTGCCATGAATCTGTTTGAGAATTATATCCGCTGGCGACCGGTGGTTGACCTTGAGAGGATTGCGGTAGTGACCACGTTCCAATATGTGGATTTAATGGCTCTGAATTTTTGGTCTGCTTTTCCAATAGTTGCTTAAACTGGGCACTTTTGCTTGGAGCTAGAGGCGATATTGGTTGCAGTTCAGGCATTTGCACTAACGGTGGTTGTTCGCTTTGTGATGAGCTACAAGTTGAAGGTGGCAAGGGGTCACCAGCTTCATTGCTGAAGGATACCCGTTTAGAGCCGCCAGGACTGGTTGATGTCAAACGCTTTGGTGTACACGCAGTGCAACTTCCGATTTCTTGTCCTTGTTGGGATGATTTTTTTGGTTGCGTATCACCCACAGATTCTGAGGTATTACTCTGTCGTTCACCATTTACTAAGCTAATTGGAATTGTTGGCGATACCATAGGAACTGAATTATTGGCATTTCCTTGAGATGGTGACCTTGGCCCAACGCGTGAACTGTTCTGACCAGGGGCGTCGCCTTGATTCACTATGGGTGGTGGCGACCCGGGCGTACCAATGCTGCCAATGCTACGCGTCGCTGAAGACATGGTTTCTTGACCTGCAGACGTTTCTGGTGTCGTCATATACGTGAAATTGTGTGATGAATCATTTAATACATTTGGTGGTGATTCTGGTGATCGTGGACCATTTAATGCCGCCTGGACACCCTGCGGATCCTGATTCATTTGCTGCTGCTGGTGCTGATTTTGTAATTGACTTTGACGCATGCCACTGTCACTTAACCTTTGACCTTGGACTTGACCTTGACGTGAGCTTGGGCTTTGAGCTGGAAGATCCAAACCATATCTCTGAACCATTACTCCTGTAAACAGGTTAGGATGATTTAAGTCCAGTGTTTCTATTGTGTACCAACTCCGTACAACACTTCCCGTCTCCTCTGAGGATACTGTCAGGCGTCTATGTACCCGTTGTAGGCGGTACCCATTACGCCTTAGCACTTGATCAATCCTATAAGCCTCCCTAAATGTTATTGGGTAGTCCCGTAAGTGCGCATCCAGTGGCATTTGTACACTCACCCAATCCCACGGAATATTTTCAATATTTGTGTTAACCACTTGAAGCCAAGGTTCAGGAAGTGGGGGCGGAGGGGTTGCTTGAAGTTCTGCCGCCCTGTACCGGTATGATAAGACGTCGGGTGCTATATCTCGCTGGAACTGCAGTTCAGAAGCAGTGTGGGGTAAAGGGACCAGTCTAAAACCAATGTTCTGCAGAAAATTGTTATACCTTGTTGCATTTTCTGGGGATACTCGCAGCCCTCTTTTACTGACAGCAAGTACGGTTTCAGCTATTATCCTTCCTGCTTGTTGTGAACTGGGCGTAGGCGCCGGACGAACTGATGGACTAGGTATTCCACGTACTTCTGAGGCAGCTTGCGGCGCCACTGGGGTGGGCACTCTAGGGGGCGTTTGCCGTGGTGTTGCTGTGGGTGGTGGAAGGGCCAGAGGAGAAGGAGCTAAAGTTGGTTCTCCTCTATTACTTGTACTAAAAGTAGGCGCTGGGGAGATTGACGGACCTGGCATTCCAATGGGTTGCACCACTGGGGTGGGCACTTTAAGAGGCGTTTGCTGGGGTGAAGGTGTTTGTGGCGCTAGACTTGGTCCTACTAAATTACCACTACCAAAAGTAGACCCTGGCATTCCAACGGGTGGCACCACTGGGGTGGGCACTTTAAGAGGCACTTGCTGGGGTGAAGGTGTTTGTGGCGCTAGACTTGGTCCTACCAAATTACCACTGCCAAAATTAGGCGCCGGGTAGACTGACGCACCTGGCATTCCAATGGGTGGCGCCCCTGGGGTAGGCAGTCTAAGAGGCACTTGCTGGGGTGAAGGTGTTTGTGGCGCTAGACTTGGTCCTACTATATTACCAGTACCAGAAGTAGGCGCCGGGCAGACTTGCGGACTTGGTATTCCAGCTGGTGGCAACACTGGGGTGGGCACTCTAGGAGGCGATTGTGTGGGTGGAACGGTTGGCGGCAAACGTGCTGGACTTGGTCCTTCTCTAATACCAGCACCATCAGCAGGAACCGGGGAATTTCGTCTCCTTCTTACCTCAAACCACGCTGTCCCGGGGCCAACAGGCATTCCAGGGCGATCAACAGGAACGACTTCGAAATCAGTATAAAGTATTGCAGTATTGAAATAATCTGCTTGATCCTGGCTACGCGGAGCGTTGTTGAGAACTGCAGTGAGTCTATCTATATCCTCTTGAGAAGCCTCCTCTCTAGCTTGCAGTCTCTCACGACGGTCTCCACGTGCAAATTCCTGTTGGTCAGGTCTTATGCGGAATATGACATAGCGATAGCTTCGTTGAAGGGGATCCAAGTGCCTTTGGTGCTGCCATTCTTCGTGGGAGGGGTGTCTTATACTCAGTCCAAACCCAAAGTCGAATAAAACATTTTCATCTATTTGATAAGCTTCTTCTGCTGTAAAGTGTTGTTCAGGTTGTTGATTGAATAATTGGAGGATTGCTTCCGCATTGTCTCTTCGTTCTAAATATGAACCATTATCCGATTCGGATGCAGGCTCAGAAGAAGATCTCTGCTCCGCAGGCGTAGGTACTCCTGGATCACACTGATCCGCCGGCAAGGCTACCGGGGAATTTTGTCTCCTTCTTATCTCATACCACGCTTTTCCAGGACTAGCAGGCATTCCAGGGCGATCAACAGGAACGATTTCGTAATCCGTATACCGCATATCAGCATTGAAATTATCTGCTTCGGCTTGGGTGTGCAGACGTTCGTTGAGAAGTAAACCGAGGTGAACCATGTCGTCTTGAGAAAGCTCTCTAACTTGCAGTCTGTCATGACGGCGTCCCCGTTCCCTGCCCATTTCTTCAGGTCGTATAGGCATTAAGCGATAGCGATACCTTCGTTGAAGTGGATTCAAGTGCCTTTGCTGCTGCCATTCTTCGTGGGAGGGGTGTATTATTTGCAATCCATAACCAAAGTCAAATAAAATACGTTCTTCTGTTCTATACGCGTCTTCTGCTGTTAAGGGTTGTTCAGGTTGTCGCTCGAATGATCGAATTATTGCTTCCACAGTTGCTCTTTGTTGTGCATCATCAACAGGTTCGGGAGCAGACTGAGGGGTTCTCAGCACCGCAGGCATAGTTGCTCCTGGATTACTTTGATCCGCCGGCAAGGCTGGGGAATTTTGTCTCCTTCGTACCTTATACCACGCTCTCCCAGGACTAACAGGCATTCCAGGGCGATCAACAGGAACTATTTCGAAATCCGTATAAAGCATAGCTGCATAGAAAGTATTTACTTCGTCTTGGGTATGCGGACTTTCGGTTAAAAGTTCAGCGAGGCGATCTATGTCCGCTTGAGAAGTCTCGGATCTAGCTTGCAGTCTAACACGACGGTTTCCCCTTTCCCTTGCCATTTCTTCAGGTCCTATAGGCATTAAGCGATAGCGATACCTTCGTTGAAGTGGATCCAAGTTCCTTTGCTGCTGCCATTCTTCGTGGGAGGGATGTATTATTTGCAGTCCATACCCAAAGTCGAATAAAATACGTTCTTCTAAATTATAAGCTTGTTCGGCGGATAATTCTTGTTGAGCTTGTTGCTCGAATGATTGAATTATTGCGTCCGCCCTTGCTCTTTGTGCAACACCAGCAGGTTGGGGTGCAGACTGAGGGGATCGCAGCGTCGCAGGCATAGCTACTCCTGGATTACTTTGATCCGCCGGCACGGCTGTCCAAGAATTTCGTCTCCTTCGTACCTCATACCACGCTCTTCCAGGACTAACAGGCACTCCAGGGCGATCAACACGAACAATTTCGAAATCCGAATAAAGCAGCGCTGCATAGAAAGTATTTACTTCGTCTTGGGTATGCGGACTTTCGGTTAAAAGTTCAGCGAGACGATCTATGTCCGCTTGAGGAGTCTCCTCTCTAGCTTGCAATCTCTCACGACGCTCTTGAAGTGCAATTTCTTGGTCTTCAGGTCCTATAGGCATTAAGCGATAGCGATACCTTCGTTGAAGTGGGTCCAAGTGCCTTTGCTCCTGCCATTCTTCGTGGGAGGGGGCCATTATTATCAGTCCATGCCCAAATTCGAATAAAACATGTTCTTCCATTTGATAAGCTTGTTCTGCTGAAAAGTGTTGTTCAGGTTCTTGCTCGAATAATTGGAAGATTGCTTCAAAATTTCTTCTTTGTTCTCTATGTGCAACATCCACAGTTCCAGGTGCAGGCTGAGGAGGAGTTCTCTGCACCGCAGGCAAAGTTTCTTCTCGTACAAAATGGGACCGCGGCCAGAATGATGGACCTGGAATTCCAGTGGGTGCCCTTACGAAAGCTTCTGGACTTTGTCCTTCTCCAGGACCAGTAGCCGTAGTAGGTGCGGCGCAATCTGGTCTCCTTTGTACTTCATACCACTCATTTCCAGGACTACTGGGACCTTGTGGGCGACTAGCAGGAACGACTTCCAAGTCGGTAAAGCGTAAATCATTATTATAACCTTCCGCTTCAGCAGCGCTAATCGGATTTGTGACCAACCTGGCCATCATATTATCCATTTGCCCTTGAGAAAAAAACTCTTCTTGTCGTGGCACCAATCTGTTACGACGATTTGCATTTGCCATTGCCATTTCACCAGGGGGTATGCTATGTACTTGATAGCGATAATTTCGTTGATTTGGATTCAAGTGTCTTTGCAGTTGCAATTCTTCCACTGACGGGGGTATTACCCGAAGGATGTACCCAAATTCGTTTAAAAGCTGGTCTTCCACTTGATTAGCTTCTTCTACTGACAAGGGTGCACCATCCCGAACTGCTTGAACAGTTTGTTCCGTAACTGCTCTGCGAGCTTCATACTCATCGTCTACAGGTGCAGGTTCAGCCTGAGGAGAAGATCTCCTCATGCGAAGTACCCCATACGCAGTATGGCTTGGCCCAATTTGAGACGGCAACCCGGCTGGTGGACTTGGAATTATAATTGGTGCCTCGGGGACAACCTGTCGTGACCCTGTGTTAGGCACTCTAGGACGCGCTTGCCTTGGTGGACGATCGTCTGGTAGTGGGACCAATCTTTGAAGGCGATTTTCTATTGCCATTGGCATTTCACCAGGGGGTATTCTATGAACTCGATAGCGATACATTCGATGATTTGGATGCAAGTGTCTTTGTTGTTCCCATTCTTCCTCTGATAGGGGTATTGCTTGAAGGACGTACCCAAATTCGTTTAAAAACTGGTCTTCAAACTGATTAGCGCCTTCTACTGCAATGGGTTCTTCACCACCCCGAATTGCTTGAACAAGTTGTTCCGCAATTGTTAGGCGGTTTGCATATTCAATGTCAAAGGGTGCGGGTTCAGGCAGAGGAGGAACAAATCTCCGTACCTCGCCAAGATCTCCAGGTCGCCTGTCAACTATTGGCTGCCTTGGTGCTGGTGGTGCTGCGGCGCCCGCTGCTGCTGCTAGTGGTGGTAATCTTGGCGGTGGTATTTGGTTTCGACGACGGTTTCTTTCCCTTTGATCAAGCACCTGGTCGGGTTCAGGAACTACTCTTTGTCGATAATTTATAATAACAGGCGACCGTGGGTTTCTGTTTAATTCTGGAAACGCGGGATGGCCATTGGCCGCGCCATTAGGAGGTGGAGGATTACTATTACAACTAAAATAATTTCCACTATTGGTATTCTCTATATTTGTGTTTAAATGCTGGGAATTTTCATTTTCCGACTCACTGGAACCACCGGATTGACCGTGTTGAGATCCTAAGCCACTGTTCTGGTTTTGGCTTTGGTTTTGAACTAGGGGAGGAAAGAACACCATTTGTCCTAACGGAGGTCCTATGGGTGACATGCTTAGATCTAGATTTACGTTTTGTCCGGGTCTTAGAGGTGACGAAACTAAAGGGAAGTTTGCAGGGCGTCCATTTCTCTGCAGGGGTGCACATAGTGGTCCTGAGTTTTGCATTAGCGAACCTTGTGGTGATCCATATGGTCCCGTGCTGTGCATCGGCGAACCTTGTGCGGTAAAATATGTTCCCGTCCCCGTGCTGTGCATTGGCGAACCTTGTGCGGTAAAATATGTTCCCGTCCCCGTGCTGTGCATTGGCGAACCTTGTGCGGTAAAATATGATCCCGTCCCCGTGCTTTGCTGTGGCGTACCTTGTGGTATCCGAATTGGTCCCGGGTTTTTTGGTGGTGTACCTTGTTGACCTTGATTTTGAACTGGCGACCCTTGTGGTGTACCACCTGGTCCAGGGTTTTGCGGTGGTGTACCTTGTTGACCTTGATTTTGAACTGGCGACCCTTGTTGTGTACCACCTGGTCCAGGATATTGCGGTGGTGTACCTTTTTGACTTTGATTTTGAAGTTGCGTTACTTGTGCTATACCACGTGGTCCCGAGTATTGCAGCGGTGTACCTTGTTGTCCTTGATTTTGAACTGGCGACCTTTGTGGTGCACCACCTGGTCCAGGGTATTGCTGGGGTGAACCTTTTTGCCCTTGAATTTGAACTGGCGACGCTTGTGGCCTACAAATTGGTCCCGGGTTTTGCGGTGATGTGCCTTGTTGACCTTGATTTTGAACTGGCAACCTTTGTGGAGTACCATCTGGTCCAGGGTATTGCGGTGGTGTATCTTTTTGAACTTGAATTACAACTGGCGAACCTTGTGGTGTACCACCTGGTCCAGGGTTTTGCGGCGGTGTACCTTGTTGTCCTTGATTTTGAACTGGCGATCTTTGTGGTGCACCACCTGGTCTAGGGTATTGCGGGGGTGTACCTTTTTGACCTTGAATTTGAACTGGCGACGCTTGTGGTGTAAAAATTGGTCCCGGGTTTTGCGGTGGTGTTCCTTGTTGACTTTGATTTTGAAATGGCGACGCTTGTGGTGTACCACCTGGTCCAGGGTATTGCGGCGGTGTACCTTGTTGTCCACTATTGGTAATCTGTATATTTGTGTTTAAATGCTGGGAATTTTCATTTTCCGGCTGACTAGAACTACCGGATTGACCGTGTTGAGATCCTAAGCCGCTGTTCTGGATTTGGCTTTGGTTTTGAGCTAGGGGAGGAAAGAACACCATTTGTCCTAACGGAGATCCTATGGGTGACATGCTTAGATTTACATTTACGTTTTGTCCGGGTCGTAGAGGTGACGAAGCTAAAGGATAGTTTACAGGGCGTCCATTGTTCTGCAGAGGTGCACAAAGTGGTCCTGAGTTTTGCATTAGTTGTCCTTGATTTTGAACTGGCGACCCTTGTGGTGTACCACCTGGTCCAGGGTATTGCGGTGGTGTACCTTGTTGTCCTTGATTTTGAACTGGCGACCTTTGTGATGTACCACCTGGTCCATTGTATAGCGGTGGTGTACCTTGTTGACCTTGATTTTGAACTGGCGACGCTTGTGGTGTAAAAATTGGTCCCGGGTTTTGCAGTGGTGTAAGTTGTAGGGATTGATCTTGAGGTGGCGTCACTTGTGCTATTCCACGCGGTTCCGAGTATTGTGGTGGTGGTGTAACTTGTGGGCCTTGATTTTGAAGAGGCATCACTTGTCGTGTACCACTGGGTCCCGGGTTTTGCGGCGGTGCACCTTGTTGGCCTTGATTTTGAACTTGCGACCGTTGTTGTGTACCACTTGGTCCCGGATTTTGCGGCTGTGCACCTTGTTGGCCTTGATTTTGAACTTGCGACCGTTGTTGTGTACCACTTGGTCCCGGGTTTTGCGGTGGTGCACCAGGTGGTGCGGGGTCTAGCCTTAGTCCCGACTGGTTTAATATCTGTCCATACTGAATTGCTTCTGCGTCTGTTATACCTTCTGGACCGGTCGCTCGTGCAATAATGTCTTGAATTCGTGCATCTTGCACTGGTGGCGCGGGAGCAGGGAATTCCGGGAGATATCGGGGACTAGAAGCTAACGAGTTGGACATAGAACTGTCTTCTAGATAGGTGGGAGGGTGCTCTTCTAGCATCCATTCCGGTCCTAGTTCGCTTTCAACACCACTTTGCATCATTTCAACTTCCAATTGCAATGGAAGAATTTCTTCTCTCATATAAGCTGACAAGTCGAATTGGTCCGAATTGTATGAACCTTCCTCACCCCCTTCGGCCATGGCTATTCTTTGGTGTTGTTTGGGTGTGACTTTTTAGAAAATGTAAACTCTGGAAATAAATCTATATGAATTTAACTAAAATTACTTACACATATCGACAAAATAATGCCAAAACTATTACAGTTTTAAAAGGGTAATATACAATGCATTTTTTTCGAGTTGTTAGTTAATACATAGCTCTTGCTCTTACGTTTATTGTTGGTAATTACTTGTTACTGATGGTGGTATTTATGAATTTTAAATCCATTACTTTCTAATTTTGGCTTCTGATACTGTTACAACGAGAGTGATAACTTGTCCTTTAGTCCGTGGGAAGCAAATTGAGGAATAAAGTTCCATTTTGTATTTCCCTTCAATTTCCCTTTTATTAGACAATATTAATAATTTTGACCAGCTGCGAAATAATATAATAGTGGAAACGACATGGTTTATCTGTAAAATTAAAACAACCTGTGGTGGTATGCTGTGGGTCAAATGGAATGAAGGCTTCCTTTTACTGCTTGTTATGCCATTTTGCCACGAGATGCTGAAGTTAACGTTTAATTTTAATGACGAATATGAACTAAATAGGAATCCAATCCAACTACTACTTCACTGGGACGGACTGCTGGGAGATGCGTTCGTTCGTAATATCGTAATTTTCTTTATAATTTTGTAGTAGTGCTAAAGCCAAAGTTAGTATAAGTAATGCAGTATCAGTCTGTAGTTATTTTTTTAAAAAAGTCACAAGAAATTCTAAAAAAACAAACAAAAATAAAAATGCAATAATTAAAAAAATAACAATAGTTTATTTATTATTATTATGATTACTACAATACTGACCAAACCTCGATTTAAAAAAAAATATGACTGAAAATAAAAACCCGTAGCGAATACAAAAGTAGCATAATAATATCCAAGTTCATAGTCAATTTACATAAATATTGAAGGATATTTCATGCTATCTCAGTCCTCAGTGGTTTTAAAAAATAATCTTACTGTGCAGAAACGCAGTCACTCATACCTTAGTGTTTAGATGCAAAGGAATAAAGCACGTACTCACCCAGTGCAGTGCGGTGTTTGAAACTTTAATTTGTAACAATTAATAATAAATTCTTTGCTAAAACTCAGTCATATAAGAGCTGCAGTAGTCCTAACAAACATGAGGTTCAAAATAATTTTGAAATCTGAAATAAGAACGTATATAGTTTAACAAATTATAGTATAGAATATGATTTGATTTAAATTGTAGGTAACTTTTGGGCTGGTCACAATCTCATCCTTTAGTAGCATTCACATCTTCTGCTCTACCCTCCATTTGCATAGGGCGTATTGTTAAATACTTTGTGTTGTAAAGGAATGAGTGAGCAGATCACAGTAACTGACCGAATCAGTCGGCCCGCTAAGAATTGGCGGAGGCCAGAT